>JAOWBF010000035.1:7118648-7131220 GCA_028566175.1 Vinca major
GATTCTTACCTTGGTTCATGTAGCCGACCCCAATATGTTGGGATTAAGGCTTGGTTATTGTTGTTGTTATCAAGCTTTTGGTTGGAGAAGGAAAAGAGGAACTAAATTCTATTGCAAGCAAATATATAAAAATTCTAAAGAGCACAATGCCCAGGAAAATAGAAAAAAACTAAAAATACCTGCAAAAATGTCTTAAGTTGATTCAAATCTCTACACGGACTTTCATCACATTCAAAGCGCTACTCAAGTATGCTTCTGAACTAATCTAATCCGCTGTTTTCTGTTTTCTTCTGAAGAATAATGGTAATTCTAGTTAAGCAAAAGAATTCAATGGACTAATTTACAACTGAGTGAGCTCCTGTTGGTTTTCAACAGACTGCCGAAGTATAAACTCAGCTCTCCTCTTCTTGTCATCTTTCTCCTCATCCCGACCAAACCACGATGCTGTTTTTCCAGAAGCCCTCTTCCCGAGTCTTAAATCCAAAGATTCACCTAAAACCTTCTTGCCAGTTTTGAATTCCAAAGACACAGCAGACCTCTTGTCTGGAAGAGTTTTCTCAACTTCATTTCCTGATTCAGACACCACGTCCTTCATGGCCTCAATAGCCGGAGCAAATGTCGCCAACAAGGAAATATTGTCTTCCCCATGGGTTTCATTCACAAGCTTAACAGGAAGAGTAACAGAAGCGACATCCTTATCTCCAGCTTGCAAAGGGTTTGCAAGAAACCGGTTTTCGCTGCCACTAATTTCCACTTCCTCTCTGCCATGAAGATGAGGTTCTGCAGAGGTTGAAGCTACAGCATCACCGTTAGACACCATCCTTTGTTGCAAACTCAACAAAGACCTCTCTGCTTTCCTCCTTTGCCTGGCCAACTCAATCTTATCGGTCCGAGGATCAGTTTTCCTCTCATTCCATACTGGGGAATGTATATACGTGTGCGGATCAGGAAAAGCAGGCAACCAAGACGGTATGCTTTTCAGCCCTGGAGTTTCACCCATTTGTAAGAAACTAGGTATAGTTTTCCTATCTCTAACCACAGGAAAATGAGGCACAGGCTGAGCAAAAGGAATCTCCTCAGCTGTCTCCACAAAGTCCATTATCTCCTTAACCGCACCCGAATGCGTAACACACTGAGCAGTAGATTCTGCGGCACCAGAGAACCCTGCAGACGAACCCAAATCTTCCAAACCTCTAATAATATCAAACACATTACATTCAGTCCTCCCAGCTAAATTAGCATAAGAACTAGCAGTTTTCCCCAAATCCTGAAGATACCTAACAGCAATGTCAGCCAAGGATTCAAGTGCTGACTCATTAAACCCCTCAAATCCAACACTTTCACATATCTGCGCCACAGCAACTTTCGAAATGGCTCGTCCAAAATCGTTAGCACCAGCTCTTGAAATGACTCCCGCCGAGCCATTAATAAACACGGCGTTCTTCTCTTTCTCTGTCGTACTCTCCACTTTGCCTCCATCGCTCATATTCAACTTCTTGAATCATTTAGTGAGTCCTTATAACTCAAAACCCCCACCAAGAAACTGTTTTCAATATTCTTAAAAGAAAAAAATTAAAACCCTAGATTTTTCGATTCGCAATCTCAATGAGAACAAACAAAAGCCCTTTTCGAATATGCACTTTTATATGCTTATATATACATAAAAGTATACATCTTTCAACGAATTCAAGAACTTACAGCCAAAATTGAGAATCACCCGAGAGAATGCTGATTTTCAAGAAATCGAATATACATTTGTATGAATCGAAAACTCAACATTGGTGGGAGTGAAATTGAATTCTAGGGATTTTGAGAGGCTTGATTGAGGGGTTTTAGGTTAGAGAATGAAAAGGGTTTTGGGGATTAAAGCTTTGGAGAGTATCGAGTGGGAACAGAGAAATGCGAAGAAGACGAGTGAAAAGAGATGGGGAGGAGAGCTTTCTTTATAGACTTTTTTTTTTGGTTTTTGGGTTTTGGGATTTTCGGAAGTGGGCCCTCGTAATAAGTGATTTTCATTAAGGTCCTCGTACTTTTTGGAAGTATCGTCTAGACAGTCATCTAGTTATATGGCTTCATTACGTTAAAATTATGAATTTCCATAGTTAGAGTGAAAATATACACTTCTAAAACCATTTCTACACCAACTCGTATAACACGATTTATTTTGATATGTACATGATGGCATTTGCGAAAGGAGATATATTCCAAATATTTATTGGTTTGTGACAATTAACATGGTAGGAAAATATTTCCTGATGCTTCCCACAAATTTTACGTGTTGGGTCATACTCTTTTAAGACAAACATCAAATTGATTTATTACAAGTAAGATGTCCAACACTACTCTCCATAAGAAAACACACAATTTTGATGGAACCCGTAAACTCCAAATCGAGTCCCAAAATTTAGAAATTGTTACCGTCGATGAAGAACCTGGTGCAAGAGAGTGGATTTGATGATATCATTCCAGATGAGGTGATAAACGAATTCTATGGTAACTCTCATACCTGGAGAAAATGTGTCACATAGTATAACCTTCATGAGAAATTCCTATTTATTAGAGACAACGATCTTTCCTTCCCACTAGCACTGTCAAATGGACTTGAAGTTCGTGGATTAGATCATATCCATTTTATATGAGTTGGACTTGGATTTTAAATTTTAAATTCATTTAAAAACGGGTATTTTGGGTCTGGTCCGTTTGGATGCGAACTTTGTGGACTGGACCTGGATCGGTCCGTGGACCGATCAACAAAAATAACGAATGGTCCGCAAAAAATAGATTAAGTTCGGTCCGATTTGTTTAAAGTACGTCCGTGTGAATTTGGACCCGAAGTGAACTGAAACAGTCTAGAGTGTTACTTCCAACCATTAAATTTGTCCCAACCTTGATCAAGAATATAAGTAAAAAGTGTCTTTTTTAGTTTGCCCAATGGTACACGAAGTTGCATCTTTTCTAGCCTTGGTAATTGGAACCTCGGAACCTTATCTTTTGACCTACCAAAGAAGATCGTAGACTGCATCATGGGAGTGCCTAGATCAGATCAGACAGATTTGCCAGATCGCAGGATGTGGAAAATGTTAGGGGTTGTCTTTTTAGCTCTAAAGCTGCTCACTTGGCCCTCCATGAAGATATCCAGGATGATAAAACTGAGGGAAAAAACTGGATGTGGATTTGGTCGGTCAGTTGTAATCAGAGAATAAAAAATTTCTTATGGCTTTGCCTACATAACAGGTTGGCTACAAGAGAGCATTTGCACAGGAAACACATCACCAATAGCCCTATATGCTCTCAGTGTGGATCTTCCTCGGAATCTATTCAGCACTTTCTCAGAGAATATGCACCGGCTCAGGAAGTATGGCATCGCCTTAATCTTTTCCACCATGTTTCAGAATCTCATAATTTCGATTTTGGAAAATGGTTTAAAGGTTGCACTGAATCAAAAAAATATCGCCTTTCAACAAAGTACCGTGGGGTTCTATATTCGCATATGGATGTTGGGCCCTTTGGATATATAGGAACAATATCCTTTTATCCCATACTAAACCGTGTACCCCACCCTACCTTGACACGATAAACAAATCCACTGAATTCTACGCTTTGGGAGCAGTTGCTAGGAGTGCTCGCCAATCTAGAATTATCGCGGTATCTTGGACAAAACCACCATACGGATGGATCAAGATAAACGTGGATGGTTAATCAATTGGCAACATGGGCAGAGGGGGCGGCGACGAGTTAATTAGGAACAACCAGGGTCACTGGATTGCAAGGTTTTATAGAAGCATTGGTACTTGTACAAACAATAGAACAGAGCTATGGGCTCTCAGAGACGGTCTCAAACTTGCTATCGATATACATGCACAGAAACTAGCAATTGAAATGGATGCTAAAGTCGTGATTGAACTTGTTCTTCATGCAAATGTTCTTACTCACCCTTTATCTTCCCTTATTTCTGATTGTAGGCATTGCTTCGACGGATTCCTGAGTTTAGTCTATCCCATATCTTCAGGGAAACCAATGCATGTGCTGATTGGCTCGCAAAAGTTGGAGGACGTTTACCATCCTCTGATTTAGTTACTCTTTACCCCCTCTTGTTAGCCATCTAGTGGTGGGGATGCCCGTGGGCCTTTTTGTAATAGGACTATTTCTGATACCTCTATCCATAACCATCCTTTTGTTAGCCTTATAGTGACAGAATATGGACATGAGGTATTGTTTGATAGGACTATCTGTAACAACTTTATTCTTATAGAGTTTTGCTTTTTGTTTTAATATATGCACTTCTTTTCGACAAAAAAAAAAAGCCACTCAGATAATAATTGATGATTTAATACATGTCTCATAATTCAGAAGACTAAGAATAAAAAAAATCCGCAAGCAAGCAAGTTTTGGTTTTATTCATAACAAAAAAAAAGCAAGCATGGTTTTGAAACTTAGCTTGGACGGGTGTCTTGTTTAGAATTTAAATTCTATAGATATTTTTTAAAAACACAGCTAATTTAATTCGGCAAATAATCTTCTGTACTTATTTGTATACTCATTACTGTGCTCAACCAATTACAATTCACCACGTTCATATATAATTAAAAAATAATTACTTGACGAATTCTTATTATTTTGATAAAAAAATAAATAAGTAGACAAATACAAACGATTTTCACTCTATTTATTTGGTCAGATTGTGACCCCAGTAACTTGTTCTAGATTTCAAAGAACCGTCCATGCCTACGAGTTAGTTAAAAACTTTTTCAGGAAAATCCAACATAACTGAGCAATTGATGTTGGATTATACTATTGTAAGTTGTCGAGATTCGTGATTGAATCACTGATTTCGTTCATTTATAAAATAATTATTATTGAACTAAATTTGTTAAATTTATGAATTGTTTGGATACTGTTACATTTCAAATTAATGGGTTATAAAATACTCAAATGTTAGTAACTATATATTAATTAATGTTTAAATATTTATGACATCACAAATTTGTAAAGTGTTAATTGTATTTTACTATTGCCAAGTTAGGGGAGTAGCACTTTACCTCATGAAATTTCAATTAATACAATAAAAATCTATTTCATTAAACATAACTTAAAAATGACCGGCGACCCGTATTGTACGTATGAAGATCAAAAGTATTCAAAGAAAATATATTTAAGACTAAAATTATTAAAAAAATAAAATAATGTCTAAACTATAACTATAAGCATGAATGTGTGACTTTTTTTACATATTATTTTTATTTTATATCTTTCGCTTAATCTATAATCATAAAATCTCTCCTCCCACCCTCTCTCTTACAGAATAAGAGTTGCATGCACTAGTTGAAATTTATTTATTTATTGAATGAATTAGATTGAAAGATACCTCAATTTTGTAATAGTGATGTGTAAAATATGTATAAAGGCAAAAAAAAAAAAAAAATCATTTTACAACAAATTTTAACGAAAGTTTAACTGAATGAACCCTAAGTAAATGCTAGTAAATTGCAATTAACCCATCTATAAGTACCTCTGATCCAAGTTGTTGGACTTTTTTCCTCCTTAGATCTAGTATTATCTTCATTTCAAAATATAAGAATTTCAAGATATATTACGAAAAGTAAAGAAATAAAAATTAATATATTTTAGTAATTTAAATATTAATATTACTTTTTAAAATAAAATTAGTAGTATACAAATATTATCTAAGAGAGTACTATTGATATTTAGATTAAAAAATTATAATTTTTATTTTATTAATTTTTGTAACATTTAATAAAAATAGTGGGCAGGCTTTCAAAACCAAAGCCAGGACAGTTTCCGCCTCTCATTCGTCTGTCATATTAAATCCCCCAGTAACTTTAGCAGCACCCATCCATTCCTCTCTAACTTTCCCAAATTAAAATATAATTAAATAAATAAATGAAATTTCCACCATAATTTCTCAGTCCGCCTCCGTCTTGATGAATCAATAACACCAGAGAAAGAAAAAAAAACAATAACACCAGAGAAAGAAAATAATGTCACTGAGAAGAAATTTTGTATCTCGAAGGATCAGGAATGGATCCTTTTCGTTCTCGTGTGGATCGATCAAGGATTCATCAAAGAGAACCCTAGAATTTGCTCATAATGGAGATGGAGGTAATAATTATTTTGATAATAATAATGATGGTGATGATGATCTCCACCACAACGGCGTAGTTTCGAACGGCGGAGGAACGGTGTCGCCGTGGTCAAATATGCTGCCGGAGATCTTAGTAGAGATCATAAAAAGAGTAGAGGCGGCGGAGGATAAATGGCCGGACAGGAAGAGCGTGGTTTGTTGTGGATGTGTTTGTAAGCAGTGGAGAGATGTTACTAAAGAGGTCGTCGCTGTTGCTGCTGCTTCTTCTTCGAATAATAATAATAATAATAATAATGGTGCAGCTGGAAAAATTACTTTCCCTTCTTGTCTCAAAAAGGTTTATTTTTTAATTATAATTTTTGTGTCTTAATTTGGAAAGATTGCTGGTGTTCTTGCTGTGAATAGCTTGTTTTGTTTGGTGGATTTATTGGTTGCCTTAATGAGTGAATTTGTCATTCTGTGTTGGTTAATTTGCAATTTTTGCTGTTTGATTTATCATTAATTGTTTGCCTGTTGCAAGTCCCATTTAATGTTAATTAAAGTTTTTTTTGTTTACTGTTACTAATTGTTCAAACCCCGGAAACGGTCTCTTCATGAAAAAACTAAAGGTAAGGCTGCGTACATCTGGACCTTCCCATACCTACCCTGCTGATGCGGGAGCATTGTGCACTGGGTACGACCTTTTTTACTGCTACTAATTGGTTGCTTCTTCTAAGTCTGTTATTAGGTAGTAGTTTTTGGAGAAATTGATTGTGTGTTTTTTGGTTTACATGTATTCTTTTTAGTGACCGGTCTGATACCACTGGCCTTTTGGCACGTAATTCGGCAAATCTGCAACATAAGTCGCTCACGAAATGTCTTGAATTCACGACTTTGCCTTGGGATCGCACGTGTGACTAGCTAAACTAGGATCACGTGTATTCTAGTAGCAACATATGAAGCATTTTCTTGGTGTACACACACATGATGCCGGGACTTTGTGTTAAATAGTTAAACTTAATATGAACTTGTTTCAAATTTTGCTCACTAATTGGTAGAATTCAAGCTGAAATTACAGTAATTCCAATTGGTAGGCTTTTTTCCAGTTAAGTCAATCATCCGGGGATGTTTATTTACAAATTTTCATTTGAGCATGTTACATGTGAAGGGAGGCTGACATATTGATGAATCCTGTACTTCTGGCTGATGATAATGGTCCTTTTGCTGCATAAGAGAAATTTCAGTTTTGTGTTGTGTGGTCTGATATTTTGTTCATTCTGCAGCCAGGGCCACGGGAAGTTCCAGTTCAATGTCTTATAAAACGTGACAAGAAGAATGGAATGTTTAACCTTTATCTTGCTCTTTCACCATGTAAGTAAGTTTGTCTTAAATTTATAGAGAAGCATTTTCTAGAGGAAACCCCTTTTGTGCCAAATTTGGTGCTTACTTTTCATTGTTAAACTTGTTTGTTTGACCAAAATATTTCATGTTGAAAATGTCAATATTTAGGAACCTACAGGATATTTTCCTTCTATAATTCAAATTTGCTATATTTTTGTGGTAGTTGAGTCAACTTGACTTTGTTAGGATCTAGTATTACCATCACTGTGTTGCAGAAGAAGTTTGATTTCTAGACCGCTGTTCATATTTTGTTTACTTGTTCATTTGTGGAAGATTCTTCTTTTTTTCTTTTTCTTTTTTATGTTTAACTCATTCGTTAATGGTAAAAAGTAAACTCTGGATGAGTCTTGTCCTGGCATTTATATTATTAATTATTTGACTTTTTTTCTCAGGTGTCATTGATGATTTTCTTTGGAAAATTTTATTTAGGAAGATTCTTATGCAATTGTTTCTTACAATCACTGTTTACGATTGCATGAAGCAGTGGTCAGTGTTGTTCTTCGAGCTGGATGATGATTATCCATATTTTGATCAGTCATGTTGTGTTTGACCAGCCTGACCAGCCTCTATTACTGTTAGATTAAGACCTGATGTATGAATTTAGTTATGGGAAACCCATTGATACATTAATGTGATACTGTATCATTTGAATAATCTAAGTTCCAAAACTTTTGCTCTATAGAAGACAGTCACCTAGCAGTCTGTACTACTGTCTTCTCAACTTGCATTCTCATGCACTGGACTCAAATCTAAACCCTCTCAAGTCATTTTAGGTGGAATGGTGGCCAATGTGAGCCAGATTTTGTCCCCTGGCATTCTTGGGGTGTCTGATTGCATTGGTCAATGACCTTTGGTGGTTTTACAATTTCTACATAGTGGCCCAGGAATCTTGCTATAATTGAATTAGAAAGCTATAGTACTTTTACTAGAAATCAGAGGTGTAGATATTATTACATGGCTCATCTGGTACACACATATCCATTCCATGTGGAGTTTTCAAGCTCTCTCTCTCTCTGGTTTGAAATTCATTATATTATGTCATCCATTATTTGAATCCATTTGTTGCTTTGGTTGTGGCAGCATCCATGGATAAGGGAAAGTTCCTCTTAGCAGCTCGGAGGTATAGAAATGGTGCTCACACCGAGTATATAATATCTCTTGATGCTGATGATTTTTCTCAAGGAAGCAATGCCTACGTTGGAAAATTGAGGTATGTTTTCTTGGGTTAGGTATTCACATCTGAGTGGTCTTTTAGATTGACATGTTTAATTGCTTTATGTCTTATCCACTTATAATTTAGTAAGTTGCTTTGACTGGCAAATTGCAAGAATAATGAAATTGGTACATTTCTCAGTTGCTTGACATTGAGGTCAGCTATTACAAGAAGTAAAACCTTTCCAGAATTCCTTCTTGTATATTTAGATTGATGGAGAAAACGTTGAGACAGTCATTGAAAATGTCAAGAGGCAGGATAATTTATACAGATCCCTTCCAAGTAAAGATAATGGTGTTGTTTGATTTGTACAGATTTCAATAAACTTCTCAATTATCACATCTTTGCAGGTCAGACTTCCTCGGCACGAATTTTACCATGTATGACAGCCAACCACCGAACAGTGGTGCAAAGCCGTCAAGCAGCAGAGGCGGCCGTCGTTTTGCTAGCAAACAGATAAGTCCCCAGGTTCCAGCTGGGAATTTTGAAATTGGAGAATTGTCTTATAAATTTAACCTCCTCAAATCAAGAGGTCCAAGGAGGATGGTTTGTGCAGTTCAGTGCCCGTGGTTAGATGAAACTGCCATTGACAAGCCAAAGACTGATCCAAAAACGAAGAATCCTCACGTTGCTATTTCTGGTTACACGGTTCTCAGAAACAAAGCCCCGAGATGGCATGAGCACTTACAATGCTGGTGCTTAAATTTCCATGGTAGGGTGACCGTGGCATCGGTGAAGAACTTTCAACTGGTTGCAACCATTGATCAAAGCCAACCAGGGGGTAAAGGTGACGAGGAAACGGTTCTTCTCCAGTTTGGTAAGGTGGGAGATGATCTTTTTACAATGGATTACCGGCAGCCATTATCAGCTTTCCAAGCTTTTGCCATTTGTTTGACCAGTTTTGGCACTAAACTGGCCTGCGAATAAAATATCAAGTATTTATATGGATGTAACTTGTTTAATAAATATTTAAGCTGACGGTTGCCTCTCCCTTTCCATTAACTTTTTTTTTTTCATAATACCACCAGACTATTCTGGTTTGGTTGGAAATGTATGCTGTTCATAATGTACTATTGTAGAAGTGGTTGGCGTTGGTCAAGCTTGAATACATTGTTTTAATTATCTCCCAAATGATATTTGCCTTCACATACAATCAACTAGTCATTGTGCTTCAATCATAATGCAAAATGCAACCATTAGAACAGCACGTCTGTTTCTATTTCGAGGACGATTTTTGAGAGAATCACTCTGACGCATATGAGAGTTGCATACGTACTCGAAACTAACATAAACTGTCATTTACTTTAAACTATTGCCGAGACATTAACAGCATCAACTTGCAGCAAATTGATAAGAGTAGAGATTATTTAGCACCATATATTAACGACAAAGATCCAGTTTAAGATTTGATCAGAAACAACATTCACAAATCACAAAGGAGAGCCACGTCCAACAGCCAGGGAACCTTGAGACAAGCATAAAGCAGTTAAAAAGGAGCTACAAGATAAAGAGACGTTCATTTACACCACCACTCTTAAAGACTCGAAAATACATGACAGACCAGAACGTTGGCTTTCCTCCCCGCTAGTTTTATTTCTTTCCTCGAAGTTTCACACCAAGAGCTCTCTCAAGTTTAGAGATAATCTGCTGATTGGGTATTGCCTTTCCTGATTCATACTCCTGGATTATTTGAGGCTTCTCATTTATCAGCTGCAGCAAACGAGAAGGGTTAAGACTTAAGAATGTATGCAAATGTAAAACACTAGATGAAAACTTAAAGCATCATATATTTTAGTTGTTGAGACTGGTCAAAACAAGTTCAAACCGTCACACTATATTAGGAAAATAAGATGTGCAAGTATCTTCCTCTTTGGGAGACTTGAAGATACACACTCGTATTGGCACTTCTGGTAATTTTCTTCATTTCATTTCCATCTTGCATTTTTCTTTTTTCCTTTTTTCTTTTGAGGGTTTCTTTTGGGGTGAGGGGATGGAGGTAAGCGTGTGAGAAAGGACAGACCTGAGCAAGTTGAGCCTGAGTAAGCTTTTTGTCCTGTCGAGCTTGCATGATGGATTTCTTCAGCTCAGTTGGCACCTTTTGATCTGGAATAAACAGGAAATGAAAGAATAAAAAGAATGCTACAGATTAGACTCCTCAAAGATCAGATACTATCTTATAAACAAATCTAGATCAAATCAAGGTCAGAAAACTAGCATTACACAATCTTCAAGGTTGATTATGAAGGATTAAATGCTATGTGCACAATCAGAGAGATGTATCCATATTGCAAAAGATAAATGAAATTAAAACACATCAATCTTCGCAATCAAATTAAAATTGAAAAAAGAAATAAAAATTAACTTACGAGCCAAATTCTCGGTCTCTTCATCAAGTTTCCTGGTATTCAAAGTTGTGCTGCTAGAAGCAGCCTTGTTTGAGCCAGCATTAGCTGCAATAGGAAAGAAATCTGTGAGCTGAAACTACAAAGAGATTGTATTCATCATGCACAAATCAATCCTTATCAAATCAGTGCTCAAATGTTTCCAATAAATGATTTTCCAACAATCAGACACCAATCAAATTACACTATCCAGCCACAGAAATTGATGTCAAATAAAAGTTAAACTAGGGAGTACATAAAATTCACAATCAAAGAGAATAATTCCAAAGTCCTAACAGATTGTGCATATCGGATTAACAAAATGTTCCTGAATACATATCAAAAGAAAATATGAATAGAGACACAAAATTCAATAAATAGATAAGGAAGGATTAAAGCTGAAAAGAAGAAATTCTATTTTTATATATTTAAAAAAAAAAATGCACACAGAATCATCATGTATTCATCAAGCAAAAAGCAATCATTGTCCAAATTAATGCTTGCATTTTCACACGGATGACCTCCAGTAATCCAACACAAATCAAATTACACTATACAACTTCAGAAATTTATGTCAAATAAAAGTTAACCTAGGGAGAACATATAATACATAGTCCACATAGAAAACATTCCTAGCTGTCGGTAAATATACGGATTAACAAACAGATGAACAAACAGAGAGCCGCGTTTAAAGATGAAAAGAACAAATTCTATTGTTTCTTTGAAAAGAGAGAGAGAAAAATAAGATTTGCGCACAGAATAATGTATTCATCAAGCACAAATCAATCATTATCCAAATAAATGCTCGCATTTCTCCAACAAAAACCTCAAATAATCAGACATAAACATATTTGCACTATACAACTTCAGAAATTTATGTCAAATGAAAAATTAACCTAGAGAGAACATATAATCATCAGTCCACATAAAACGAATTCCTAACTGACCGAGAATATACGAATTAACAAAATTGTTCCTGAATACAGATGAACGGATATGTGTATAGATACGCAAGGTGCACAAATAAAACCTAGAAAATGAAATTGAAAGTTCGCGCATAAAATCATCATCAAACAAAACCTAGATAGAAAATTATCAATCGAAGAACACACAGAGAGACAAATAGATTAGATATAATAGAGTACGAAGAGAATAGAGAACGGAAAAATACCTTTCCTGATGGTCTCGATCTCAGCGCCGGAACGGCGAGCAGCGTTGACAGCTTTCTCGTCCTTGCGAGCAGCGGCGGTCGGAGCTTTCTTGCGGATGACAACCGGTTCCCAGTCCTGTGTAATTTCGGCCATCTTTTTCTCTTAAAATCTTCTTCGACCTAAAAAAACAGTTTCTGTGGGGCTGGGTGTGTGTCTGCGTCCCTGAAGATACGTGCGGGACTCCTCTATCTTCATTTCTTTCCATTTTATACAGAGTAGTTTACCAACACAAGTGTTCAATTCGCGCTACGCACGTGAGAGTTGTGTTGTTAGGTGATCTGTAA
>JAOWBF010000035.1:7140715-7155037 GCA_028566175.1 Vinca major
TCCGTTCTCGCCCTGCAACAGCTTATCCCAAATGCCCTGCAACAGCTTATCCAAAAGACAACATTTGAACACCCGAACATACATCATAAAGCACGAATCAACGGAACATTCGAATCATTCATGCAGCAATTTAGAAATTTACCAACAACATATAAACATACTAAACCCCATTTCAGAAACCTAGACAAATCAGATAAAATGCACATTCAATTCTTGCTGAATTAACAACTTATCAATTAAATTAAAACCCGAAAACGAAAGGGAAAAAAAGGGGGGCAGCATGGATTCTCACCTCACAACCAATACAATTTAGATGTAGTCATTCCATTCAAAAGAGAATTAAAACAGGAACTACAATCAGTTTTCAAATTTTGACAAAAGGGAACGTTTTTTCCCATTTGCAATTTTTCCGATTCAAGACAGTACCCTATCATAAACTATGTTTATTTTCTATTTAAGTATCTTACATATAATGTCATTTTTTTACCCGGGGTAGGGTAGAGGTACTGGGTTCGCTCTATTTCTTTATCTCCCCGTGATTCACTAGTCAAAATTGATTTACCAACCAAAATTCCACAAAGGAATCATTAACCTGTAAAAGTAACATTCAACATTCAACAGTCAGCAAGACTTATTCTGAGTTTGATTTCGGACAGCACTTTCCAATATTTAATTGAATTTAGTAAATATAAGAAATCCCCGGACATTGCAGAGTCCCGTTCTTCTGAGCAAGCTAAATTACTTTCAACCAAAGTAAATAAATGCAAGAGTAAACAGCTAACAGGGCAGCCCTAACCACTAAAGCACAACAAGAGAAACTCTTTTAAAGCATTTAACTAACTCATTCAAAGCCACTCTGCTGACTAGACTACTATGTTCAACCAGAAACAAGTGAAAAAACTTATTAGGATATTTACAAAATTTGTGCAAAACTGACCTAACGCCTCGAGGTTGACCTCGTGCTCGATTCAGATCCGGCTCTGGTTGCTCCGGGAACAGTGCCTGCTTGGTCCTCCTCCTCCGGTAGTAGTTCGGGAAACGGCCCCGGCGCAACAACCTCATTCTGAGCAGCAAGAATCGGATCCATCTCTACATTTATATTGATGTTAGGGGCAACCAAAATATGCTGAGCATATGTTGCCTGAGTGAACTCCCGGTTAACTTCCTCGGCCGGAAAGCCCCACCTTATCTGAGTCCGATAATGAATTCGCGTCTCCACAGTCACGGGGTGAACTCGACGAGATTCTTCGCGCAAATCTTCAAGACCATCGTTCTCATACCGGAGTGTGACAATATCGGTAACAGTATGAGTACGCGTAAACTCGCGTACACACCCAAACATCTCCCTTTCCAGGTAGAGACGTATATGCTTGGCCGTAGGGAAATTACTTTCCGAAACATCAATCTCCTGAGTTAGAACAGTACGTTAGTGGGAAGTAATCCGGAATGTGATGACTACCATGGTTGATTTGGGGAAGAAGAAGAAAACTCGCAGATCTGAATTCGACTGGTAATGATGTTAGGGCAGAAGAGAAATATAAAGGACGGACTCATCTCTGGTACCGTTTTTTTCAACTAGAAATTGCTGTTTCCTATTTTCTATTTTATTTAAAGTCCAGATCTCAGATCCCGGCTCCTATTTAATATTTTTTTAATATGCATCGTCTATCTAGATTTAGCTCCCGGCTCCTATTTTCTTTCCTAATTTTTTTATTTATAAATCATTTAATTATTTATGTTAAGTTTTCAACTAGGTCCACATGAGTCGGACTGCAAGATGTACTCTTACAAGTAAAATAGTTCGAATCGATGTTGGTTATATTCCAAAGGATATGAATTCATTGACAAGTCTAAATTGTACGTTAATTGTTCGGTTATATCTTTCTAGACCTTCTGTTATTCCACTGTGACCTAACTCTCCCAATCGATTTTATATTTTTACTTTTATCTACAACCTCCTATTTTGATTTTCCTACTTAATTAAATTGACAGCTTTCAATATAAGTGAAAAGGGCTTTGAGTTAGTTGGAATATTCTACAGGTGATTGGCTAGTTGAAAAATGTTAATTATGAACGTTGTAGACATTTATTCATATTTTACCATATAATTTACCAAACCATAATACACGTGCATTAGTCAATTAACACGATTAATTTGTAATGGAGAGAGTACGATTTTTCTTTGCTACATCATTAATGGATGAATGTTCTCTTAAGAAATGTTGTATATAACCCCGAGCGGTACATCCGATTTGGTAAGGCTTGAAGTGATGTTGGTTTAACGATTCCAGCAACGCGTGTTCAAATTCTATGTGAAGTAGATTCCAATCGAAATATTGTGAGAGTGTTCGAGTTCGCATCCTATTGGCTTTCTCCCTCAAGTTCATTCTGCTCCAACACATCTCTCAATTTAAATCTCACCTGACCAAGACTCCTCTAACTTACATCAGGAGTCTCATCTTCACTCTTCCTTCGGATAAATGGTTCAATAAGTTAATATTCTCATTGAATGTTATGAAATGGACTCTCACAAAGGAGAAAGAAACAAATGTAGGCTGTCATAATATAGCTCTATTATCAAGTGTTTCAAACTGTTAAAAATATATTTGGAATTAATTCGAAACAGTTAGAAGTAAAGCGATTCGACAATTCAGATTATAATTATTTTGAAACGATAATATTCTGAAACGACAATTTTTAAACAACATTGTACTTATAGATCTAAACCATCGAATCAAGCGATTCAAAAATTGTTATTTCAGAACAATAATTTGAGCCGTCCAAATATATAAACATGTGTTTATAAATGGCCTTATAAACATATTAATCGGACTGAGAATTAATGTGTTACAGAATGGAGCACAGGAAGAAGAGGAAATAGTACCTAAAACTCAAGATCCAATACCATTTTAGTACCCGATAGAGAAATTTTATTTTGGTAGATGTGTAAGTTTAAAAGTTATATCCAAAACAATAATTACAATACACGTAGGCCAAAAAGTCAATTCTCTTTCCTACGTGTATTGTATTTATTGGCTTAAATTTAAATTTAAATTTTACTCACCTACAAAAATAAAACTTCTCTACTCTATACGTAGACAACTACAATTCAAAACAACTATTTTCAAAATTGAAATTAACTATTTTAAAGTAAAAGTGATTATTTTCAATTGCAACCGTTGAATCTAGTAATCTGACGGTCACTATATCATCCGAACCATGCAGAGGGATTGATACCCTCTAGATATTAAATGGCTCCAATCTTTTAACTATACTTTGACAATCTACTTTCCGATTGTTTTTTAATAGAAAAATAAACATCCAATTTCGATCCTCAGAAATATTAAGCAAATAAAAAAAGAACAACATATTCTAAAATTCAATATATCCACAATGTCTACTGTAAAATTTAAGTTACAGCCCCCCAAAATTCACTGAATTATAAGCTACATCCTCATCACATACTTAAGTTAAACATGATGATGAACGAAAATGGAAATGGAAAATCCTCGATCAAGAAAATGGTCGTTAAAATCCTATACAGTTCAACTAAATCGAAACCCGACTTTAAGGTAGAAGAATAATTAGAAGAATTTATAGGTATCTTCGAAACAAACAACCTTAAAAGATGGAAGAAAACTTCATAATCTTCCATAATGAAGCAGCCCCAGAAGCAGAACCCTTTGTTTTTTAGGCAAAATAGCTTAACTAAAATATAATGGTTATGATGACGATTTTACCCCCATTCACAAGGTTAAAGGTGGAAAATCATCCTCATTTTTCAGATGGTATGACGACTTCATTGAAAGCCTACAAAATCATAAACCAGCAAAAAAAAAAAGTGCTCAAGATTTTTAAAATTCAAGAACAAAAGAAAACGGAAAGAGTTATGGGACAACTCTAACCAAGGGCCGATTCAGTAACTTTTTTCTCCTGGGAAGGGGAGGGGCGTAGGCGAAACATGTTATTTAAAATTATTTTTTTGGTTTTTAGGAAAAATCCTTTTCTAAGGGTATAATATGTAATTTTCAAAATCTCGCCCTCCACCCCACCCCACCCCACACGCGGCCAGGGATCCGCTACTGACTCTAACAATGCCCTCAAGCAGATAAGATTTGAAGCTACTGGGACGAAGATTTCTCATACCTATCATAGTCTCTACTCAGAGCAGGTTTTGGTCTCTGCATCCCACTAGGTGATGTAACCGGACTAGAATTCTGAGGCGAAGAATTCAGAGACGGAGACTTTAGCTGCCACTGCACCCTCCTCTCAAAAGGAGCTGCTTCAGGATGCAATATCCCACGAGGAGAAAATGATGGGGTAACATTGGAAGGCGCAGTTCTTGAACCACTTTGATCAGAAGCGACCAGAGATTGTGAGGATTCATGAATGCCATGATCAGCGACATTTTTCTCCACAAACATAGCATTTCGGTTATTGTACCGAGTGGATCTTAAAGATGCTTGATTCCGTCCCCTCGCTGACTGAGTCCTATAACCTTGTAGCTGTCGATTCTGCAGCAGTTACAAATGGACGGTTGATCAGATTATCATAAACGATCACCAGTTTGAATAAAAGGGAAAAAAGAAACAACGTACCCTGTGAGGCAAGTATGTTCCAGTTCCTCGAGTTTTTCGCATCTCTTCCAAACCAAAAGCCATGCCCGGAATCAAGAATGGATTAACCATATAGAATCCTGGACTTTGAACAACGCCGTTCATGCCCGCGTTAGAAAATCCATTCTGCATGAACTGAGATGATTGCTGAGCGATATCTTGTGAATTCATCATCTGAAACAGAGGGGACGGTGCTACATTCATGGGCCAAGCAGCCATATCCAAATGATATTGCAAACAATCCTGTCCATATAGCAAATTATTGAAGTGACTATCATAATCCCCACTAAGATCTGCCCGTCCATTATGTACTCTATGCGAGTTGTTAGTCTCGTTATCCCCATTAGACATTGCAGGCCTAGAAAAATAGAGGCGTTGTGGATAATAAGGCCTCCACAATGGGGCTACACGGTCTTGATGTTCAGAGAATTCATCTGATATCTCCAGGCGTTCAAGTCTGGAAGTAGCAAGGTCATGATCGGACCGGCAATCTTCTGCATTTCCAATACGACTAAGGGGTTCGGTTTCAGGTATTAGCTTCTCAGTTGGACATGACTCGGCCTCCGAAACAACTATTGCAGGACCAAAACCATTATGACGACGAACATTGAGAAAACCTTGTACATCAGACCTCTGTCCCCTTCCATGTTTGTACAACGTGTTGAAAAAAAATTTACGAAGCCCCTCATCGATGTCATCTTGTGGCTCCATAAGTAGTTGCCCAAGTTTCCTAGCCCCATAAGTGAAAGCACTCCGTATCCGGGAGAAATTTCCTATAAAGAACAAGTAAAATTTCAGTATCCAATGAAGATTCTTGACTTCTCAATTTAGCCCGTCGTGCATTATTGTCTTTAAAGAGGTGAAAAACATTAATTCTTCTCTTATAAGTAACAAAAACCCTTACCTTTACGGATGCTTCGGCCCAGGTTATTGTTTTCTTTAAGGGGGTCTATGATATTCAGATGCTTTGGTTGAAACGTGCGGAAATTCAAGTCAACTCCCCTCGAAGGTACTGAGAACATTTCAACAAAAGGTCGAAGAAATTCATCTGTGAGGAGTAAACTACGACCACCGTTGTCAGGCATTTCAACTGGAAAAAACGTAAAATATCCATGTTAAACAACAGTAAACCCCAAAAGGAAGAATAATAGAAGCTAAAAATGCTACAATGAACTACTTACCGACGAATTCTGGCAATGAGGATAAGCGGACAGGGCCAGATAAACTAATACAATAATTTTCCCAGTCGAACTTGCTAAAGTAATCCAAAAATTTGTAGAGAACCTAAAATTTCACAATTTTCAATATCAGGTTAACTTGAAGCCAGAAACTCTAGTACGTTAACTAAATATATTCGAGGAAACTCACAGCTAGAGGACCATTTAACAATGAGTGAAATTGATGGAAGATATATAAGACCAATGTCTCCAAAGCATATGTAGAGAATAAGCCATGATAAGCGCCAAGAATTCGACTCTCGTAAAAACACCAGGCTTTGACCAGTATAATACTTCGTTTAAATAGATGATCCTTCCCAATCAAGCGATCAACCTGAAATTTAATCACCATTAGAATTTCAATTTCTAAAAGGGTTAGTCCATATGCAGAGCTCAATAAGCATTAACATAAGCTAAGTACTAAGAGGAATGGAAAATAATCAGTGTTGTAAAAATCGGCCTAGTTGGAAAAAAATCGCTAGTCGGCATCTAACTAACTAGTCGGCATCTAACTAACTAGTCGGGGTAAAAAAATTGGTTGACTAACCTAATCGGTAAAAAAACGATCAAAGTCGGTCAAAATCGGTCAAATCGATTATTTTAGTATTTTAACTTGTTATTACTTATTATGGTAATGAATTTAATTATTATAGATAGACTTTGTGTACTTTGATTTGACTAGTATTTGATTGTTAATTTTTTATATAATTTTGTTTGACTAGTATAATATATAGGATAAGGGAAAAATTCCTTGATGATCTAGGTAAGTCTACTCGCAAGTCGCCAAACTGGCGACCGACTAACGACTTCTACAACATTGGGATTACTCTTATTAAAGTACCAATTCAAAGCCCAAAATATGAATATAATAGTGGAAAGATTACTTATCCATATCAATTTGAAGACCAGAATTGAACTGCTTCTCCATGATATGCCACATCCCAGGTTTTGGTTTGCGGAAGGGATCCTCAGGTTGACCACTACTTAGTCCACAAGCAATAAAAACCTGATCAAGTATAGACTGGAAACGTAAGGTTTACACTTTACAAGAATTCTTCGATAGGAAAAGAATTTTTTTCCCCTTTGAGCAGATTTATCATTTTACTGCAACTAAATACTGGATATTTTGGTCATTGTTATTGTTTCTAGAAATGTTAATAGATACAATGAAGTATTCAGCTGATCAACATATGCAGTTATGCACTGAAGAAATTTACCTGAATTGGGACTTCCACTTTCTTAATGAAATTCTCAAGCCGCCCAATTTTGGAGTCCACAGCAACTTGTCTCTTTTTCTTCCAGCGCTCAATATTAGATTCATTGGTAAAGATCACCTGTTCACAATGACAGTGAAGAAGATTCAACAGCGGAAAAAAAAAGGTCAAATGGGAACTACTAGATGACTCAACTTTGTGTACCTTTACACTAAGTATTATCCAAAATTCCAAATGCAGCACTTAAAAACTAATAACTAGAAAATGATACCTACCAGCTTGTAACCATCCTTATATAATTCCTGAAGCTTCTCAGGTATCGATGGATACATAAGGGACCATGCATCTGCACCAACCCTGAAAGTCAATGGAGAAAAAAAGAAAAGAAAGAGAATTTGTTTCAGAAAGCAAGAGAAAACTATAAACCATCATCTTAAAACTCATCATGATCTCTTACATGAATTCAAGACCATTCTTTATATGCATAACAGCAATTCGGCTCTTGGTGCTACTTATGCTATTTCGTTGGTCAACTAATGAACCATTCAGTCAGATGCCAAGATAATTTCCAATGCAAGGAGAAAAAGAACCAGAAACTTATTACCGGTTTTAAAATCCTCCAGAATACACAGTTCAAATTTACAACCACAGTGAAATGAATCCTTGGTCTCACTTTTATATGCTCCTCTTTTTTGGATAAAGGAAAAATCTTAACTTTATGTGAACTAGTGAAAGGACAGAAGGTAGTAGATTAAGACAATAGAATCTGAAGAATGTACCTAAAATATCCCATTGGGTAATTTTACTCTACATATAACAATTCCCAAAGCAGGTAGTTACAAATTTCGAACATCTCACAGAAAGATTAGATAATCACATGGTAATTTGAAGCCGACTGATTGTTTATTACAGACAATCCCCCTTCTAGTAACAAACAGAAGCACACATTTCAGAAAAGTCCAAGTGATGTTGTGAAAAATCTCGAATACTAGCATGAAAACATACCTTTTCACAGAAGTGTTGACAAGGCATCCATCAAAGTCAAAGGCAGCAATTTTTGTTGAATCATGAAGCCCATCAACCTAAAATTCTGGTTTTTATCAACAATCAGCTAGTAACACCAAATACATGGTACTTAAAGTCTGGGAACTTCAGCAACAAAATATTTGTTGAAGCAACATATGGTTTGTACTTGGGATATTCAAGAATATAGACAACTTAATTTGATGAACCAAGTGAACAAGAAACGAATATTATTAACCTGCTGAAGTGGGAAAATATGATTATTGCAGCTGAGTAATAGAAATTGCAAAGATGAATATGTAACACTAATAGATGCTACATGCTTCTATACAAGATCAGGCAATTAAAATTGACTCCAGGATCCATACATACACGCTCAAGAAATATAATCGTCTGGAATGCTTTCCATTGAGGTAAAAGTGTGGCATCCTGAATCCAAACAACCATTCAAATAAAAACGTTAATCAAGAAAATGTTAGATATGTTAATATGATCAAACAAACCATATCAACATCAATCTTTTTACATGGTAGCAAATAGGCAGACCCAAAAAAATGCTACAAGTTGCCGGATAACTAAGCATACCTTATATTTGTCTTTGATCTCAGAAGCAGAGAATGCAACCTCCAGCTCACCTTTCTCATGAGATAAAGATGACTACATAAATTGCCAAGGAGAAAGAAGATATAATCAATTTTCAGCTTAAGCCGGCAACAAATATTAACAAATAGAAAATGGAGTAACTGAAATCGCACACCAATAAAATCATAAGCTGCCTGCCACATAAACTCAGACTTGGTGCCATAAAAAATTGACGGTTAGCTAAATGAATGCCTCTAACTGGTAAACTATCACTCAAGAACCATATGATTGCTTCAATGGAGACAGATGAATATGTAAGCTTACAGTTACTGGTCTGTTTGGTCAACTATTCAATCTAGTACAACAATCAAATGAAAAGACAAGGAAACAATTCATTCATGCGGACCTTACAGAATGCTGGATCAAATTCCAATCAAAGTGACAATCCAGAACCTTGTTACTAGAAAATTAATTTTTTGATGGAGAATCTCTTGCAAATTTTATATTTTTATGGTATATTTCCTATATCACCAACATATTCAAACATGTCTATGTTCAGAGATTTTTCCCGGACACCATCTCATTGGTTACACAATTGCAAAGAATTTGATAACTAATGAAGTCTAGCTAATGAATCTATCAATCCGACAACACGCATCTCCATCATAATTAGTTTAAATTACAAAGAAATTATTCAAGAGTGCAATGCTGTACCTTGTTCTTCTTTAGTTTTCTGTCATCTTGCTCATTGTCCTCATTTTCATCTCTTTTGTGAACCTGCTGAAGGTGGAAAATGTTGTAATGCTTTACAGAAATTGAAAAAAAAACTATTTGAGAATAAGAAATATGGTTGTGGTGCTCTCCCCATGTTAAAGCCTAAAACATCAATTTACACCCAGTACAGATTTTATTGAACTAGCTTATTCTCCACAAGCTTCCCATACTTTCAAGTCTCTAATTCCGTCCGTTTCAGGGGCTTCTTCTCACCCTCATCTATATGTACCTTGTTTACATCCTCACTTTCCTCCATCAACCTCTTTAGCTCTTCTTGATCATCATTCTGCATAGCCCAAGCAACCAAGTAAATATATACTCTAGATAAACCAAGACGTAAATACAGACATACAATATTTAGCCGAAGCTTCCTAATTGGACAGTACATGGAAGCATCAATACACTGAGCAAAATTCTCTAAACAGGAAGCAATTTTTTCCATCAGGTTTCGCCATCATCAACAATAATAAAATTCATGCTTTTCCACCATTTAGAGCATTCAGCAACAAGATATATATTTTTTTTTGTATAAAAATAAAAACAGAATTTAAATCAAGTATATGCATACCCTTTTCTACATAGAAATGTCCTAATCACAACAAAATAATAAAAAAAAAATAATAAATAATAGTAGCAATCATAGCAATATATGCAGTAATGCTAGTGAGTACAGTTAGTGTCAGTTGTTGAGTGCAATAATAACATTATTTCACTCATCTATCTCCTGATTTCTTTCCACCATGAATTCGAAGAAAAAATTATCCAATCTTCTAAAACACAAAACTCTTCAAACAATAGTAGTTGGGTCCGGATATTCTAGTACACTCCCGGGTATGTACACTTTCAATTTTTTATACTTTCGCACAAAATTATTCAATCCGGTAACTTTATTCCCATCCTTAGTTAATTTACAACAAAAATCAACTGAAAATTTAAAGAAAAATCACCTTTTTTGTATGAATTAGTCTTAATTATACAATTTTAATCGTAAGAAAATCAAACTTCTGAGTTTTTTTTTATGTTTTTCTTCAAATTTTCAGTTGATTTTGGTAGTAAATTAGTTAAAGATGAGAATAGATGTTGCTGATTGAATAATTTTATGGGAAAATATAAAAAAATTTAAAAGTGTATGATGTGCAAAGAAGTGTACTAGAAAATCTTCTATAACTCGTTTTTGGTTACTCTGTATTATATAGATACACTACACTAATTTGAAGAACTGATAAAACAAGCTATATATAAAAACGAAGGGGAAAAAGAGAGAGAACAAATGGATTGTACATTGAGAGCCGAAAGTCCTTTGATGGAATCGAGAGAAGCAACAGAGTTGGAATTTAAAGGAAAGCATTGCAAGTGATGCCATTTCGTCATATCAAAACCTCTAGAATCTCTGCTAACCAAACCAAGTCTCAAAGCGCTTGCAGAAATAGCCTTCGAGCATTGCTTGCAGGAAGACCTACCCGATTTCGCGTACTCTGCAACTACCTTTGAGGATGAAGATGATGATTTTGCCGCCATTTTTGAGGTAAATCGAATTGGAAAAACAATGGAGTTAGGTTTACGAGAAATTGTTAAGAAGTTGAAAGGAATGAGACTTCGCATTCAGACATTAATCGACGACGTTTTCCTCTATGTATTTTTTGGTAAATAAAAGTTTGGGTAAGTTGGATTTCGGTCATTACCACAGGATTTTCCTCTATATAAATACTAACTGACTAGGCGTGAATAAGTTAATAACCAAAAGCTATTTATTCTACTATCTCATTCTATAATATAAGTGGTTTAGAAATGTAAGAAAAATAAAGAAGCAAAATTTAATTAGAAATATCAATATTAGTCTTTTATATAGAATTAGTGGTATACAAATGTATTTAAGAAAGTTATATTGTAACCCTGATCTCTGGGGCAGCTTGTTGAAATTGTCATATAACTCACTATTGATGAGTGTTAGATTCCCACAGTGGACATTGGTTCTCGCGAGATTTTTCTGCGGTGGTAAGACTCAATCTAAAAGAGAAGGATGAGTCCGTCCCTCTCCACTATCACCGCTAGCGATCACGCTACAACCAACTGTAGGCCAAACCCGAATTAGTTACTACGTTAGCAGTGAACACTAGGTCCCCTAGGTGAACCGAAAGAAAGTTATATTGTATTTAACAATTTTTTTTATTGCATTTGGTTTGAAGGATTTTAATACTCGAGTAAAAAAAAGAAGCAAATTTCTCTCTATGTCGGACAATCTCCCTAACATTTTAGGGTTTCTTACAGCGTTGCTATGCCCTTTTTTCAATTGAACGATGAGATCTATCATCTGTTGGATTACTTATCTTTTGATGTCGCCATTATTCAGTAGAATATTTGGTTTCGACAACATTTCTATGACATTGAATTTATGTGATGTCACTGCTATAACAACATGTCATCAATCTGGTACAATCAGAACAGAACTACACTTGATGTTTTTGTTTACTTGACCGGTCTCCGAATTGGGATTTCTCCAGTAGTGGGTCAGTTGATGAATATGTGGCTTGGGTTACATGTGGGCTTTGTTGGCATTGTGATGGGCCGCATGGTCAAAATTATATTGGGCTGGCTGAGGATATCTTAGTTGGGCTGCAAGATTTTAATGGCCTGCCAGAAATTGCTCTTGTTGGGCTATGTAAAATTTCTGTCTGGGCTGGTTGCGGATGCAAAGTGGGATGACAAGTCGGATGACGTAGATCGGCCCCGCCAAAACTCATAAGTTACCTAATATGGAATTGTTCGTGACATAAAACTCTTGGAGAGTTCAAAACCTAGTGCGCCTAAAAAAGGCTCACAATTTTAGTAGTTTTTTTCCTTTTAATAATAAAGTCTTTTGCAGACTACATGATTAATATCATGGATATTTTAGGTTTTCTTTCATGTTTTAAATTAGAATTTATTTTAAGTAATAATGTAAGCAATCAATGGGGCAACCGTTTGGAATTTGCAGATAAGAACCGTGAAATTTGTGGAAGGCCTCTAATTTCTGCGTGACCTCAGTTTTGCTCTTGCTTTTTTAGTAGTAGTTTCTGATTGTGCGTTTATAGATTTTTGTACTATAAAACACTTATTCTCTAAATTTTTGTATGACCACGAGTCTTATAATATTCTGACTCATTGGTTAACTAAAATTTTATTAAGATATAATGCCTCATTTCAAATAATAGGGAATACATTGTGTAAGTTCTAATATCTTACTTTATTTTTATTTTTATTTTTTAAAAAAGTAATTTCACGTCGGCAACCCGGATTCTATTTGGTACGTCCGTATCCATCAGAAAGTCATACACCCGCATCCTAAGGAATAATCTTAGCCGTTAAAAAGACCCAAGTGTCGTCGACAAAGCCAACATCTACCGACGCGTGGCAGTATAAAAGTGAGTTAAGTAGTTACGTTTAAGCACGCATGAAGAAAGGGCCCCACCAAACCAGGGGGCCAAACTCTCTATATTAAGTTAAGAGGCCTTTAGTTTCCCTTTCCTCTTCCTCCTGAGTCTCTTCTTTCTTTTGGGTTTGTCTTTTGGTTATTAAAAGAAAGAAGAAAAATACAAGAAATTCCTTTTTTTAAGGTACTTTTTTGTTTGGTTTCTTACCTGAATCTTCAAGCATTTACATATATACATTGTTTATGTATGTCCTTATTTTTGTCTGAAGAATTGGAGAATTTAGCTGCATTATGTTTTTCATGGGTAGATCTGCTTAGATTCATGTAAATATTTGATGTTTCTTATTCCCTTTGATTCTCAAATTAATACTCTCTCCGTTTCGAATTGAATGTTCTCTTCAAAATAAATATAAATTATTTTTCTACAAATGCATATCTGCTTAGATATGCTTTTTTGTGTTTTGCATTGTTGTTGCAGTCTGGGAATGGAGTTTGGAATTTACAATGTCTATTTTCATATTGATGTTGATATGTTTTTATTTAATTTTTTTTTGTTGGGATTTGCTTAGCTTTGCAAGTTTTGCATGTGGGCCCCCTTGGAATTGTTAATTATTTTTCATCTTAAAAGAGGAAAGTATATGAAACCAGAATTCCAGGGTCAAATTATTATTTTATTTTTTCCCCAAAATAATTGATTTTTGTTAAAAGATACCTGACTTTATATACTCTGATTTTATTTTATTTTTCTCACATATTCTTTATGAGCTTTATATAAAGATTTTTCTCTCAAAGAATGGATTTTTAGGTATCATAATTGATAAATGTTTACCAGATGATATAAATGCTAAAATATGGAATTTCCTTCCTGATTTTAATAGCTATGATATTTCATGGTATTATTAAAGTACATGGATTTCCTATTAAAAATAAAAAGTACATGGAGTTAGAATGATATTAATTAATGGTATGACCTTGAGAGTACACATAGATGTGATTTGGAAAGGGGAATCTAAAGATGTTTTCTAATGTGAATTTTCAACTGCACCAGTATGGTGGGGACCCCCTGACATAGACCTTAAGCTTCTGATAGGATATGGATTTTCAGTTATGCCCTTTGGACCTTAGTTTTCTTATCAGACCAAGGGTGTATATGGATTGATGCATTGAGTTTGTTTTGGTTTGAAACTCAAACTGATGTCCAAACTGTCTTTGAATTTGGATTGAGTCGAAAAATGAAACTTGAATCATTAAACTATATAGAATCTTGTTTGAGTTTGAGACTAATGTGAGACTGAGACCAAAATTTCAGTGTTAGACTTAATCCAAGCTGACCCCAAGTTATAAGGCAGGGGCAGGGACGAATTGTGGTCACTAATTTGGATCATATCTTATTAAGGGATAGATGTTTTCCTGGATGGGTTCACTTGAGCATTGCACTTTTGCATAAACAGGGGTGGGGTGGGGTGGGTGGGGTGGGGTATAAATAT
>JAOWBF010000035.1:7299673-7312419 GCA_028566175.1 Vinca major
ATACAAAACACTCTACTACCAAGTAGAACTTTCTTCTCATTAGAGGTTGACAAGGGTGAAAGTAAAAAGAAGAATTTTTCACTCATCTCACAAAACACATTTTCCAAGTGTGTTCTTCAATCAGTAGTACGAAAAGAAAAGGAAACAAGTTAAGACAAGAGAAGAAAAAATGGTAATTATTGAGGGCAAAGGAGGGTTCATAAGATTCAAAGAACTTTTTGCCTCATATTCAACTAGAGGAGATAGATAACTCATATTCGTGATTTTAATGAGGGAAGTGTACATGTTTACTCGGTAGCCTCCTCATTACGAGTAGTCCACCATCTGCAGAAACTAGCTTGCACCAAAAAACCTCTCCCAGGATGGATAGCCGTGAAGTTGACGAAGGTCTTTTAAGTCATGTTCTCAGCTCTTTTGATCTTGGCAAGACCGATTTGATATGCTAGAATTCTTCCTTTATGTTCTTTCCTTTGCTGTTTTTTCGTGACATTTCCTTTTCTTTTACCCGTAGTGCAGCTTGCTCTCGCTCAGTGGAACCCATCTCACTTTTCGTCTTCTCAAAGCTGTCCCATTCCAGTTCTGCTTGATCAACTCCCCCCTTCTTTAGCAACACTAGCAATGCTTTCAGTCCATAACTGGAAAAACTTCTGCCTTGACCTTTTCCATTTCGAGAGTTGGCACCCACAATTTTTGTAGCGTTTTGCTTATTTTAGCCTTGGCATGATTGCTGCAAAACAACAGCATATACTTGGTAGGAAACCTCCCAACTTGACCATCAATTATATTGTTGAATTGTCTCCATTCAGCCAAGGAAAAGAGCGACTTCTCTAACAAAATTTAAGGAATATTTATATTAATGAAAGGGCTTATGGTAATATGTGGGGAGAGCAACAGAAAGCTTCCGATAAAAATTCACATACATATCAGAACAACTAGATATACTGAGATGCAACTGTAAGTGCCAAAATCAGTAAAACATTATCCAAATCCCGGTCTGCTTAAATTAGCTCTTCATTTCCCATTAATGTGAAAACCGAATCTAACACTTATTATGCGAATTTACTTTTCTTAGAAATTAGAAAAGCAAAGCAAGACAAGCTCTTTCTACCCAGCAAAATAAATAGTGGTCTAAAAAAAGGTTGGTGAACAAAACTTTCCTACACCAAGAACTGGTATAAGAAATGTTAACAACATCAAGCAGCTTTAGTCCTTCAATTACTCCACTACATTCTGCTTTCCCAGCAACATTCTTGCTTTGAAGAACCAATACACCAAATTCTAACAAAAGCAAAAAGTTTTTACTCCCTAAGTTCTAGAAATGATGGTGAGGAAATTTTAACTCTAATTATATATATACACGGGCTGAATTGTGAATGAGTTGAGCACAAGAATAGAAATTACACTGGTAACAGGGTGAATTGTGAATGAGTTGAGCACAAGAATAGAAATTACACTGGTAACAGGGAGATATAGACGATTATTTGCCCAACAAACCTTAGTGACAGTTTATTTCTGCCACATAAATATTAATGTGATATAATTATACAAACAAATAATTTAGTATCAAAACAGCCGGGTCTTATCTTAAGCCCACGTTTCATACTTTAGCCCAAATTACAAACCCGCCGTATTCTTCTTCTTCACGGGTTCTTAATTTCACACCTCCTTTTCTCTCTCTCCCTCTCTCTGATTTTTGGGGTTAGGGTTTTAAACTTCAATCAAATTTCTATCCTCAGAAACTACGATAATGGATTTGAAGAAGCGGAAGCTGGATGAAAATGGCCTGGTTTTAACTGACCCGGACTCCATGGCCATTTTGGGACCGAAGCTTACGGTTGAAGATGCTCACAAAATTCTTGAGCCCTTCTCCCGTGAACAGCTGCTTGAAATAGTTCAGTCGGCGATTCTTCGTCACGTCGATGTCCTCGACGCCGTTCGATCAATAGCCGATCGCGATCCAGCTCAACGCAAGCTATTCATCCGCGGTCTTGGTTGGGAAACCACTACAGATAAGCTCTGTTCTATTTTTGCGCAATATGGCGACCTTGAAGAAGCAGTTGTTATCCTTGATAAGGCTACTGGGAAATCCAAAGGCTTTGGGTTCGTCAACTTCAAGCATATTGATGGTGCTATGCAAGCCCTTAAAGAGCCCAGCAAGAAAATTGATGGCCGGATGACGGTTACTCAGCTGGCAGCTGCAGGGATTTCTGGTGGCCCTGGGGGAGGAGGGGTGGTTAACCCTGTTTTCGATGGCGCGGGCAGGAAGATTTATGTGGCAAATGTGCCTTATGATATGTCTGCTGAAAGGCTTTTAACTCATTTTTCTATGTATGGGGAGATTGAGGAGGGACCATTAGGGTTTGATAAGACAACCGGAAAATCAAAAGGGTTTGCTTTGTTTGTGTATAAGACTCCAGAAGCAGCTAGGGCTTCATTGGTGGATCCAATAAAGAACATTGACGGGCATCAGTTGAACTGTAGATTGGCAATTGATGTGAAGAAAGGGAAGCCTGTGACTGGGGATCCTGTTACGACTCATGGAGGCAGTGAAGGGCATGGTAATGGCACTGGCGTGGGGATGCACAGTGGCATTGCAGGACAATATGGTGGACCTGGAGGAGCGGGCGGTCTTTCAGGCTATAATGAATTTCCTGGGCCTTCTCCATTGGGTGGAAATCATTTCAATCCGACACCAGTTGGCGGTGCTGGTGGTCCTGTGTTGTCTGGCATTAAAAGCCAGGCGGCGGGTTCAAATTTGGGAGCTTCTGGTGGATTTGGCTCTGGTATTGGGGGCCCTTATGGCAGTGGATCACATTTCGGTGCACTTGGTGCAAGCGGATATGGAGGGGCTGGTGCAGGATTAGGTGCTAGTGGTGGGGAACTGGGTGGGGCAGGGGCTGTTCTTAGTGGAGCTGGTGGAGGATTCAGTGGCGATGGTCGCGGTTCATCATCGTATGGATTGCCACCAACTTCTAGAGGAATGCCTACTGGAGATTTTCGACAGAGACACTACAGCCTTTCGTCGTCCGGTTACCAGAGCCAGCTTAGTCACGCGGCAGGAACATCACCTGCCCCAAAGGTACCACCGTCGGGGGGAATGCCTACTGGAGATTATCCACAGAGACACTACAGCCTTTCGTCGTCCGGTTACCAGAGCCAGCTTCATCACGCGGCAGGAACATCACCTGCCCCAAGGGTACCACCGTCGGGGGGAATATACCAAGGAATGCCTCATTACTACTAAGGTAGTATTCTCTATCGCCAAGTTTGATGCTACCTTCAAAATATTTTATGCCCAAGAATTCCTTCTTGGCACCTGCTGATAAGTCTTTGCTGGTTTATTTCTCCACCTAAATTTTTGTTCCTATTTAAAAAAAAAGATCTCATTCACACAGGCACATCACATATTTTGTTTATGCTTGTTTTATTGAGAGGGGTCTTGAGTTTGTCCAATGTTTTCGGACTTTGTTTGGATGTTTGTTCTTGGCAAACATGGTTTAGTTTGTACTTAGGTTGATTTGTTATGTGATCATTGGTATGTCTTGGTGATGGAATTTCCTTGATCAGTGATGACTTCTTTGTGTATCTTTTTTTCTGTTTGTGGCTGGTCGGTTTATTGTTTGTTCATTTTGCTCTTTCTGTTGTCCTACTTATGTGTATTTGATAAATTTCAAACCGTTATTTCATGGAAGGGCAGTCAGTGATTCAGTGTTCAGTCTTTAACCCTTGGACTAATTCTAAGTCTTAAATGTGTAAGTGTAAATTGATATTTGAATTGAGAGCCCTTAAGAGCATGCACATTAGTTATTTTAACCCTGTTAGATCCGTATGATAGATTGATATAGGATTCTTAGTTTCATCATCCAAATAGTTACAGCAGGAGAGAGAGGTATAATACAGAAGGCGGGAGAAAAGATGAGGACAGAGGTGAAACTGCTACATGCTTTAAAGAGCAATGACTTTTAGTTCTCAAGTTACTTAAAAGAGCAATGACTTTTGGTGCTCAAGTAACAGTAAAGGCCAGGTTTTCACTAATAACATTAGATCTACCCACAATATCTGATACAACTCGTAGAATATCCCAACAAATAGATTAACTCAGCACCCCACTGGCTAAGCCCCTGAGCAATAGACCAAACATATAGTAGCTAGCTAAATTGAAACGTAACAACACTCAGACGACCCCCACCCACTTTTTCTGTTCCCTTGTTAGAAATTATTCCTTCATCCCACCCTACAATTTAGAAAAGTTTCTAGAATATTACCGTGGTTCCTCTTAAGATTTCTGCTGCTGCCCCCGCCACATATGCTCTAGAATCTTTGCTTCCCCTCTGCTGACTTGCATAGCATATGCTTGTAGGAGCCAGAGATTGTTCAGTGGGTATTCTTGCCAATTGCTTGGTCGGGTACCTTTTGCTTTACCTTGTAGCTGTTTATGTATTTTATGCAGCATATTGCCCTAAAACTAGAAATTGTTCAGTGGGTATTCTTGCCAATTGCTTGGTGGCTCAATGTGGTGCGTTTGTCTTCCTTTTTTGCCTTTTCTACACAGTGAATGGGAAAACGAGATGTTAAGTTAGCGTATGCAATCAGTTCTTATGCTCTGCCATTTAAGTTTTTTTTTGGTTAAAACGAATTCTCAAGGATTGGTTGTGTATTATCTCTGTCTTGTTGTAACATATATTACCTTCTGATGCCCTTTTACCTTTACAATTTTGTTGTAATGGATAGTATATTTTCTTTTCGTGTATGGTGATCGCCTCCTGGTTCTCAATCTGGTTTTAATGCTTATTTCTTTTGAAAGGATACCTTCTGTAACATCAGCACTTTATCAATGTGATCATAACTATAATTGTTGCATTTGTTATTTCCTGTTGCTGGTTGGGTTACTTTGCAGACTGTTCTATTCATGATCAAATTTGAACGTGGTTCTGAACATTGTGTGAATTATCTATTAAGTTGTGAATGGATGTTTGGTTCAGGTGTTTGACAGCTTGTCGGCGCAGTTGGTTTTTGTGGTTCTGGTGATTTCCTGAATGCAGACAATTATAACTCTGGCTTGATTTGATTTGCTATATTCTGTGGCGTCATTTTCGCTACATTTGCGCGTTATCATGTTGTGATCCTTATTGATGCTAGTAGATGTAATTTCTTAGATTATATTCTCTTGAACTTGGAGCCTCTGTTCATCCTGAGCTCTCTTTATGAACTTTATGTTATTGTTTTGTAGGTTCACAGAATAGTATGCTGTTAATTCCATTTCTGCTTATGATATTTTTCACTATATCTATAGTTTCAATCTTTGTTGGAGAAAATATTGACACTCTACAGAATGTGCTTGTCTTCTAGGTAAAGGATTTGTATGTCCAGGTACTTACCTCGTTATTATGGTTAAACATGTATGAATTAGTCTTTGTACATAAGACTATTCCGCAAAACTGTGAAATTATATAATGTTATCCAGGCAATTACAACATGGGGGAAAGAAAAGGATTGATGTGCAAAGCGTTTACGTTAATTTTTTCTTAGGTTTCAGCTGTTGGTTGGTTATATCTCACATCTTAGCCCACTTTATATACTTTTAGGATTTTTTTTGGGTGTCTTACAACAGCTGCAGAACTATGTGGATAGTTTTCTTCTTTATCTACTTATGAGTACCCTGTTCTTTATAGTTTTGAAGCCTCAACTATCACGCGTGACCTTGATTTTATTTTATTTTGCCTTGGCCTTTTTTTTAAAAGGTTGGCATTTGAGTTGGATTATGACAATCTATTTTTTATGTTTTTGTGTTCGATGGTTAGAACAAATATTTTTAAGACTTTGAGAGAAGCATCCGGTGAACTTTATGAATTGATGTTTCTAAACTTCTTCAGCTTATTATAATTTCTCTAGGATTACTCTATTTCTAGTCTCTATTGATGGCGATTAACTTCTTCGTGGTGAAATTCTGTTTGCTGTGATTTTCACATGATTTCATCTCAAAGGGAAATCTGGAATGAAGGGAGCTAAATTTACACATCTTATCATTTGATATAGACTTGACTTTGATCTCCTCTTGCTTCTTGCGAAGCATGAATGCAGTTAACATGTTGCTATGTTTGTCCAACTTTGGGTTGAAAATTGTGCTGAAGAAATTTCTCTGAGTCTGGAACGTTTTGAAGCTTATTAAGATGGTATCATCTTTATCCACGTCAAGTATTTTTCCAAGTTTCTCATCCTGTCCTTTTGAAACAACTCTATCTGGTCTCTTAGTTGGACGTATGTAGTTGAGATCTCTGAATCTTATTAACTTTGCAAATGGAAAATTCAAATGCGTTCTCTGTCGAATCCCTCCACAGACACAATTCCACATGTTCAAATCCAACCTGTTAACCTTTGTCTATTTTTGTCGAATGGAATCTGGGTCTCTAGGTACTTCTGGAGAAAATGAATGAACTTATTTCCAATGGCCGTATGAAGGTACATGTTGTGGGGACACAGTAAGAAATGATTGCAAATGGAACTGAATTGTCTTGGTTTAAACAGATGTAAATTGTCTTAGCAGTTTGTCTGTTTATGTCCTTCTGTGATGACTGTTATTGATTGCTTTCATCCACATCGATCTTGTGTGGTTAATGCTGTCCAGTGATGCAACGGTAGAATATTTGATAGAAGAATCTCTTTCAACATAAAATTTGAAGCTATTAAACTTTCTAGGGATTGCTCATTGTATCGTCTCTGTTACAATTAGGTTCAAGTATCACTGGTTCTTAATTTTTTGTTTGAACTAAGTTCTAAATTTTCATAAATGAGGATTTCAGTTTGCTCTGAACGTGTGTTGATCCCTATTGGGGATTTTAGATTGCTCTATTTCCAAATTTGTACATTAATATCCTGTTTTTTTTTTCGGAATTTGAGTTTTGATGAAGGCTGTCTTGGGTATAACAAAGGGGGTGGGGGAGTTTAGCAAATTTTCATGCTATTCTATGAATACACTGCTAGAACAGGGTGATGTGTTGACAAAAATAAGGAAACACTTTTGCAACTGACTTTTATTCAATATAGCATTTGCTTTTTGTAGGTTATTTGTGTTGGTAGATGAAATTACAGATGGTGTAAACTGAAGAGTTATTCATTGAGACTTCAATTTAATTTGTGTTCTGTTATCGTCTTCCCCAATTTTCAGTTTTAATAATCCCAGTACTCAAGGTTTAACCTTAAAATCAAGGGGTTACTTTACTCATTAACTGATTAGTCTTTTTCGGGTCTCTGACTTTTGCCCTTGGTCTTTGAAGGTTTAACCTTAAAATCAAGGTTTAACCTTAAAATCAAGGCAAACCATTTTTATCTAAAGATACTTTGAAGGTTTTACAACTTTCATACTTCTTCTTGTGGGTGAAAATTATTCTTTTCTTATATTATGCTTGGTTCTGAGATTAGGGTTACAAATGAAAATTAAAGGTGGATTTATCCTCTGTATTTGGGGAGAGGTAAAGAAATATCAGTGATAATTGCGGATATAACTTGGGGAAAAAATTCTTCTTCCTGTCGCCATGCTGAAGAAAGTTGGGAACCACTGCCCTCTAGAGAATGAACTATATTGTCCGGCAGTACAGTCTATACCTCCTGAGATATTGGTGTGTATATAGTGCTTACGTAGTTGAGATTGAATGATCATTTTTTTTCGTAATGTGTATCGAATACAAATGGATATTTAATTTGGAATGGAATTTTTAGTTATTCACTAGTGAGGGAAGTGAGAAGTTGGTGGCTTTCTTTGTTTTTTTTTTTTGGTTAAATAAGAATATATAAATAAGTACTCACTATCCCGTAGGATAGGGAATAAAGTTGTTACAAACTGGCCTATCCTGAGATGACCTCTGCCCATGTCCCGCCATCGCATGACTAACATGGGTAGGGTTATCTCTGATAGACCTTACAAAAGAGGCCCCACGGGCATCCCCTGCCACTAACTGGCTAACAAAGGGGGGTAGAGAGTGCAAAATAACTAAATCAGAGGAAGAAGACTGTCCTCCAACTTTGGCCAACTCATCAGCACAAGCGTTGGCCTCCCTGTAGACATGGGACAAGCTAGTCTCCCGTACTAGTGCGATCAGATCCCTGCAGTCAATAATAAGAGTAGATAAAGGGTGAGTACAAATGTCAGCATGGAGGATAAGGTCGATCACCACTTTCGCATCCATCTCTATAGCCAGCTTTTGTGTATCGATACTGATGGCTAGTTTAAGTCCCTCTTTAAGTGCCCAAAGCTCTGCTACATTATTTGAGTAATCCCCAATTGTTTGTAGAACCCCAAATCCACTCTCCCTCTTCATTCCTAATGACCCCTCTGCAGCCTCCTCTTCCCGAGTTACCTCTGGATGAGCCATCAACATTAAGCTTCCTCCATCCAGAGATGGGCTTGTTCCATGAAACTGAAATTAATTTACTGCGCATTTGCCCTTTAGCTTTACCTCCCAAAGCGTAAAATTCAGTAGCCCTTTGAATAGTTTCCTTCGTAGGGTCTAATGGCTGCTTATCCGGGGAGAATACTTTTTGATTCCTGTGTTTCCATAGGCCCAACATCCGAAGGAGAAAATACAGCCCCATGGTATATTGTAGAAAGGGGAGATTCTCTTATCATTCGCACTTTTCTTTAACCAGTGTTCGAAGACAAGATCGTTGTTGGTTGAAACTTGTTGGCGAATTTTAAGATCTTGCCATAGCTGTTGAGCTCTCCACAGCCTCGCAATAAGTGGTCAATTGTTTCAGGTGATAAGCCACATTGGGGCACCTTGAATCAATGGTGATATGCTTACGGTAGAGATGCTCTTTTGTTGGCAGCCGGTTATGGCTGCAAAGCCATAGAAATAACTTAATTCTCTGATTACAGTTGGCTGTCCAAATCCAATTCCAATCTTTATGTGTGGTGGAATTAACTATGTTCTCATCATGAATTTGGATGTGGGCTTGTTTGGAGCTGAAGTTCCCATCAGTGGAGTTTTTCCACCTCCTACGGTCAGGTAGATCAGGACGCATAGATCTAGGCACTCCCCTAATGCACTGAGAGATGTTTGTAGGTAGAACAAAAGAAAGAGAGTTGAGGTTCCAACCACCAAAGTCACCATACAGAACCTCAATCCTGGCATCATCTTCTCCTATGTTGAGAGGACCCGCAATAAGGCTCCTGAGGGTGCCTAGGCCAGTCCAGTCGTCGTGCCAGATTCTGATAATGTCTCCTCTACCAGGGGTCCAGACTGAACATTTCTGGAAGAGAACAAATCCTCTGCGAAGGGCTTTCAGGTTGATTGAACCCTGACCTTCCTTAACATTGAAATGTGCGTTGTTATCTTTTTTAATATATTTATTTTTTAGTGCCGACGCCCACTTATTCAAATTCACTTTGTTAAGTGTCCAGCAAAGTTTCGCAAGACCGACTTGATGCTGCTGTCAACTTTCTGTCTTTGGTCCTTGTTCACCTTTGGATGGGCTTGGTGAGACTCACTGATGGCTGTATTTAATTGAAGCCAAATTTTTGCATGGACTATACAAAAAATAGAGAATGTAGATTGTGGTCCATACCCTTAAATAGTAGCTACTGTGTGATCTCCATCATTTTTTTACTACACTTTGGTGGGGAAGAAATCTTTGTTCTAAGATCACTTTTCTCAATATATCAATACCACTTTCATTTTCATTTTCTTTTAGTACATCAATAAAATAATCACATATGGAACAACATTGTCAAGAGTGCTACAACCTAGTAGGATCAGTCTCTATCTACGACCGTGAGGTCCCTGATTCGATACCGAGTATAAATAGCCCAGACTACTACCCCAAAAAAAAACACAGAGAACAACATTATTAAACTAAATAAATTTATAGGCTCAGGCTAAGATAATCACACAAGGAACAACTCCACTGGGTTAAGACAATTTATAATTACTCCATGTATAATATTTTACCAAACTTATTCCGTAGTTTATAATGCGTCAATACGTACTAATCTCAAAATAAATTTAATAATGCAATATAAAGTCACTTTCTAAGTAACAAATCTACAATCGATTATGAGCAAGTTCTTGAGATCATAAGTGAAGTCAATTAAGCTAAGCGGATTTTTTTTAAAGCTAAGCCCACCTAATCTTTATTGTCTATTCTGGTGTTGGAAGAAATGTGCCATGCCAAAAAGAGAAAAAAGAAATAAAAATGAGCCCAAATTTAGTTAAAGTATACTAACCCATGGGGAAGGCCCAAAGGCCTGACATACGGAAACATAATATTAGGGAGCCCGCATCTGTAGCCCATAAAGTTTCTATGCCATCTTTTTCTTTTATGATGAAATGGCCCATAATTAAATATACTACCTCGTAAAAAAAAAAAAAAAAAGCATTTTCATGAAGCCGTTATCCTAACTTAGCTAGTCACACTTGTGATTTATTTAAAGTTAGCTTAGTAAAAGGAAGTAATTTCGAAACATCTTGAGAGTAACTAATATATTAATATTATATATTTATAAAATTTCTGCCAGCAAACAACACTAAGAATAATAGATAAAATACAGAATGAAAAAAAAACAAAAATGGTAATAAAAGACATGTATTCTATGCATTCATCATCGCATACTAGTAAATAAGATCAAAGCAATTGAACATTCAAATTATATCTTCTTGCTTACCAAATGAAAGGCTCATTGAAGCATTAAAGGAGTTTATTTAGCAGCAAAAGAAAGTCTTATCATCCTAGTATATGTATGCGCAAATTCAAGAAAATAATAACAGGGGATCAATCATTTTCTTTACTTTTCTTTTAAAGCATGACTCGAACTCCCGACCTATCGGTTGGAAGTGAAGCGTTTTAACGCATGAGCTGCGCTATGTTGTCAATAGGGGATCAGTCTGAAAATGAGCGTATAGAAGAAGTTTTTGGTGCAGAAGTATCGACAAAAAGAACAAAGAATAAGGATATTCCATTAAAAAGAACAGCCTCACTCGTTGGAATGCAGGAACTTAAATTCAGAATGTATGGCTACCGATGACAAGAATGCTCAATTCACGAGACTAGGAAAACAAAATCAGGGAGCAATCTCAAGCCTTGGTTCAAAACAAAAACCAGTAAAGAGCTGAAGCGGAAACCTTTTTGTAACCGGGCATTTCTGTGACCATTTCCATTGCTTCTGGTTCACATCGAAAACAAGAAGAGCTGGGGCTCCATAACTTTGAATGTATATGAGTTCATCGGTACCAGTACTAGCAAAAACATCATCAAATTCACCGAATCCTTGGAAGTACTTGTGAGGCATACGGCCAATCTCTTTCCACTCCTTCCCTTGAAGAGCCCATATGCCAATCCCCTTAATAATGTCAGGCCGATCTTGTTTCCCAATTCCACCCACTATTATCAACTTGTCCTTGAGGTTCATCAAGCGGCCACATGTAAGGGAACAAGGAGCCGGTATGAAGCTCCTCATTAGTAAGCCATGTGATGATCGGCTAGACAGGTTGTAAGTGATCAAGCCATGCCGGCTTTCTGGAACACCACCTCCAATGGAGTAAATCAAGAAGTACAAAACCCCATTGCAGATCACACTCTCATCACCGCCCCTCCAACCTGTCATGACATCTGTCAAGGGAGAAGTCCAAACCATTCTCTCTGAATCATACACATGGACCGAAAGATCCCAATGAAAGAAGTTTTCAGGCACTTGCTTGGACTTGACAATTGAGACACGATAAGTGCGAGAAACTTTGTTGACTGACATTGCCAATGCACTATAATCAGAAAATTTAAGCCCCGGAGGATCCTCAAGCCTCCTGCAGCTCTTGGTGATTGGATTACAAACATACAGCTCACTTCTACTATCGTTGTCCATGAAACACACCAAGCCATACGATGATGTAATGAACCAATTAGATGCTCGAATGCGGGGAAGTTCAATTCCATGCCACTTCCGCAGAACTGGATCATAAGCAAAACCATCTGGTTCATCAGAACTTGTAAACATGAAATACCATGACTTTTGTGACGGTACTGGGTCCCATACGAACCTTCTTGAGCTTACTATCTCGTTCCATCTTTTACACACACAGCTGGCCCTGAAAATGCTGGGAATAGGCAGGCAGGACAATATGCGTTCTAACAGATCATCAGGCAAGATTTCATTTAAGGAGATTGTAGCAGCTTCTTTATTGCCATCATCATTGGATTCAGAAAATTTGTCAAATTCAACGATTTCTCTTACATTGTTGTCTAGGCAATGACTAACCCAAGATGTTTCGCCGTCCATAAAGAGTACAAAAACCTGAACATTTTCAAATTAAATGAGATGACAGTGTGGAAATTTTGGCACATAAAACAAGTCCATCCTAGCTGATATCAATTTTCAGGGACTTAAAAAGCTCAGAAATCTACAAACAGGATACAAAAACAATACAAGGGAAGAAAATAAGAAAACACGTCTACCATTGATCCATGTCATGCAATCTGGGGCTTGGCAATAAGCAGCATGATATAAACTAAGGTTAGGTATCATCTAAGAGAGACAAATAAGTCACCAAAATTATAATCATCAACAAAGTCACACCACAACATTTAAAATCAAGAGTACGCTCAAGAAAAGGATCCACCATAATAAAAGTGAAAAGGATAATTAAGTCATGAACCTGGACCAACGAACCTTGCAGGCCTGGCTCCAAGGGTGTCCAAGGTGACATCCGGAACCGGGCCTCACATTTACAGGGGCCCCAAATTTTTTTTTTATATATATA
>JAOWBF010000035.1:7429356-7440082 GCA_028566175.1 Vinca major
AAAATATAGCATTAATATATAATGGTGAAAATAGAAATTAATTATTAATTATTTTTTTAGTTTCTAAATAATTAGATTACAATTTGAATCTAGTATTAATTAAATATTATTTCGGATAGTTACTAATTTATATTTATACAGGGGGTCGGCTATATGAATCAATATAAAATTTCAGCGTGTTCGTTCGCATGAATACATTCCCTCCACTTCCTTCTGTCAAACACCATACCCTCATCCAAGTATAACAAATCCATATAAAATCTTGATGACTTCGGTCCAAACTTTATTCTGCCTCCCCTATCTCTTACTACCTCATGCCTCCACCCATCAAGTTTTCGATTTGAAGCGTCACTCGGTCTTCTTTTTATGGGTCCAAACCAGCATAAGCGATTTTTCCTTATATTTTCTGCAATAGGTGCAACTCCTATTTTCTCTTGAATAGTCTCATTTCTCACAGATTCCAATGTTTGTCTCTATAGCTCTAATTTAGCGTTAACACCTACTCTAATCTCATCAATAAGAACAATATCGTCAACAAATAACGTACACCATGGTACAAAGTTTTGTATATGACGAGTCACTTCATCAATACAAGAAAATAGCTATTTAACTACTGAAAATAGCGACCGAAATTTTCGGTCACAGAAATAGCGACCAAATACCAACCGAACGGAGACTGAAAAATATGCAGTCTCTATTCCGTCGCTTAGTAGTCACCCATATTGATGTCGTTGACCATCTTAAAATAACACATAGTCGGTCGCTAATAGGTCACCAACCGGTGACCGAATACCGAAGGAATCCAAAACGACCAAATTAATACTACGTCGTTTTGTTCTTAACGACAGATTAATGGCCGAACGACAAAACGACGTCATTTCGCTTCTACCGAAACGACGTCATATTACTTGTTTTCTGCCTCTCCTAAAATGCATGTCTTTTCTTCCCCTAATTGTAGCCCTAAAACGCGAATTCACAATCATTTTTCCCCAATTGAGCCCGTCTTACTATGGCCGACAATATTTGTTGTCTCCTTCTCCTTCTCATTTCTTTGTCGTCTCGTTCTCTCTAGATGGCCACCACAATCGATTGACAATTACACTAAGAGGGATTTTTCTGCTTTATTGATAGTTTTTTCTGGTTCATTGATGTGCATATTTCTGTTTCTTACAATAGGGATTTAACTAAATTTCAGAATTTATTTTTTAAATTAAAAATAATTAGCGACCGTTATTTCGGTTGCTATAGGTTTAAAGTGAAAGTAATGGTCGTCGGAAATCGGTCGTTATCCAGTCAAAAGTCAACATTGAGGTCCATTCGGTCAAAGAAGAATTTGCAAAACCCATCCCAAATAATTATTTTTTTCACGACGCAATAATGATAGACATTTACGGCCGCTAATTAATATGTGTCTTCCTATAACGCTCGATCATTTGCCTTAGTAGGTGAATTGCCTCCATGCCTTAGTAGGTGAATTGCCTCCATGGTTGAGCGCCCAAGCATAAAATCAAATTGATTATCTGAAATACTTACATTTTTTTCAACATATATTCAATCACTCTTTCCCAAAGTTTCATAGTATGACTTATAAGTTTAAGGTCACGATAGTTAGAACAATCTTAAACATCCATTTTATTCGTGTACAACGGGACCAAAATACTTTTTCTCCACTATGACGGCATCTTATTGATCATAAATATCTTGTTGAATAGACTTAACAACTATTAAATACCTACATCACCTAAACACTTCCAAACCTCAATCAGTATGTCATCAGGTACCACTGCCATATTTGTTTTCATCTTTTTAAATGCCTCTAGAACTTTCTTTCTTTGAATCCTACGTACAAAGTAATTTATAGTTATATTTATATAAATAAATATAGTTAAAAGATATAACAAAAGTTCTTGTGGTCTATTGCTTATAACATTTGTTTTTCCAATGAGAGGGTTTGTGTTCTAGTCCCTCCAATTTATACCATACTACTTTGGAGTAATAATTTTGTTTAAAAATAATTGTTTTAGAGGATGCGATGAAAAAATCTATCAATAAACGTATACTAAAATTTTGGTAATTTGCATCAACTTTCAATGCGACGGCAGAATCCCATAACAAATTTAATTATTTGCGACAAAACATTCTGCGTCGAATGAAATCTGTCGCAAATATGATAATTTGCATCAACTTCCTATGCGGCGGGAAAATCTCATTGCAAATTTTGACTACTTGCGGCGAAACTTATTGCGTCGACTAAAACCCATCCCAAATAATTATTTTTTTCACGACGAATTAATTTGCAGACACATATTAATTAGCGGCCGTAAATGTCTAGCATTAAACTACGTTTATTTGCGTTGATAGGTCAATTCTGATGCAAATGCCCATTATTTGTGATGGTACACGTAGTGGCGGAGCCACTAAGGGCCCGGCGGGGGCCCTCGCCCCCCCCCCCCCCCAAGAATTTTCAATTTTTTTATTTACTAGGTATATATATTCAACGGTTCAATTTTTTTTTATATACTACGGCCCCACCAAAAAAAATTTACGGCCTCCCCTAAGAGTAAATCCTGGCTCCGCCACTGGGTACACGCTCGGCGTAAAAACTCTCAACACAAAAATTAATATTTCTAGTAGTAATACATTATTTTACACTCAGATATATAAATGTTTTGAAGCTATCTCAATTTGTAAACTTTTTACCACTTTGGTTAATTATATACAAGATCCATTTCAAAAAAATAATAATTAGTCAATAGTAATGTTTTTAATATACATTAGATTCATTTTAACTTTGTGATTTAAAATCAAATACACAATTATAAGTTTTTTTTTTTTATAAAAGACAATCTTACTATACCGTTACTAATTTTTGCTTACAGGATTCATTGAATGTGATTCATATCTCGAATTCCCGACAGTAAACATGCGCAAATAATCATCTGTATTTATATGTGTATTTATTTTTATATCTAACTAATTATAATTCACCATGTATATATATAATTAAAAAATAATAATATTGCAAATTTTTATTGGTTGAACACAAGAAAGGATACACAGACGGGTATAAAAAATCGTTTGTCTCCGTTTTGTGTCTATTTTCGTGTCCACATAAATATATAATTATCACGTATATATTTTTTCTCTATAAATTTTACTTTTTTTAAAATTATAATTTTTTAATTAAAAATTTAATATATATATTTTTTTTTATTGAAGAGATAATTTCCTATCCTCCGCAAACATGATGGGGACTCCGTATTTCCGGGAGTTGATTTGATTCCTAATTGGCGTCCGCAGCCGAAGGTTGACTGTAATTAACTATCGCCGCCTTTGTTTTTCATCTTATTTTTTAATACAATTGACTCCTAATACGACCAATACTCCATCATATCAATTCGATGAGGATTTAACTTGCACACACAAAGAGACTGACTTTGAATTTGGCTTCCAAATCATAAGTTTTTATACTACATTCATCTTAAATTATTTATAATATTTCAATTTTTAAGACATCTTAAATTATTTATCACGTTTTAAAATTAATGCATATTTATTATTAATTTTTTAGTAATACCCTTCATTTATTACATAACTAACCAATACTAGTAATTTTTTAATCATTAAATAGGGTCATTTTAAATTTTTTAATAATTCTTTTTCAATCATTTTCTTAATATGGTAAAAATGAAAATGTTGCAAATAATTTGAGACGGATAGTATAATGTTATTATTAATTTAGACTATTAAATTTTTTATTTCAAAATTTCAAATTAACTGCAGTGTCATACAACTATTTATAATATTTTTCATAAATAATTGTTTTGGTTTAGCTTTTAATCTGAGTCAATCCATCCGACTACAAATCCATAGACATGAGGGCGAGTTAGATTAGATTGTGTTTGATTTTGGATTTAATCTGATTTGAGATTCAATCTCAGACTCAAACCGTCATTGGATTAAGTTTGAGAATGAAACCTGAAGTATTATATTATCTAAAATTCCTTTTTGATTTGATACTGGTTTGAGACTTATACTAAAATTTAAAACTCAAACACAATTCAATCACACTAGAAAGAATAAAAAAAATTAAAGAAGATACTCATTTTATTTTAAAGTAAATAGTTACTTCGGTCAGAAAACTAATTCCGCGTGATTTTTGCCACGAATAATTTTTTAGTGTATTTTTGTTACAAATATAATTTTGTGTGCTATTTCTTTCATAAAAAATTGTTCGATGCCTTTTCTCTTAAAAAATGCGTAATATAAATATCATGATGCGCACGTGGCTTAACAAATAGCTATTATTTTTCCTAATAAACTTCAAGAATGCAGTGCAGAACTTCAAGAACAAGTGTTTTGCAGTAGATACTTGAACTTCAATATGGTCGAGTCTATCGCATTATTATACTTATAGCCCGTAAAATTTATTTGGGGTCAGAAAATGCACGAAAAATTATTTGTATTATAAATAGCTCACAAAACTATTTTTATGACAAAAAAATCATTGAAAAATTATTTGTGACAAAAATAGCACACAAAATTACTTTTGAGACAGAAACAGCTATTTCCTCTTTATTTTATCCAGACTGTCGGCCTTTGTGGATAAAGCAACTCCCTCCTCCCCCCCTATATATGTGTGTGTTAGACTATGAGAGCATATCTCATCCTCTAGTTTTCATATAGTAAGTTTTTGCCATCAATAACAGTTAGTAAATATTGTCGAGTCCTGTGTTTGAAATGGCCATAAAATCATTAGAAGAACAACACCCATTGAAGGCATATGGATGGGCAGCTAGAGACACTTCTGGAATTCTTTCTCCCTTCAACTTCTCCACAAGGTTTGTTCTTTCTCTTGTATTTCCTCCATTTCCATTTAATTGTCGTTTATGAAATCTATATGTATCCAAATTAATTGTGATTTAAAACTCTTATATTAGTTGTCAATAATTTATTCCAATTATACTCGATATTCTTTTTATTGCGTTATCTGTCGTCCCTATTTTTTCTTTCTTTTCTTATGTTATAGAAGTGAGAGATGGGTAATATTGAAACTTTTGGTGAAAATGACAAGTTGTTTAATTTTCTAAAATTGTTTAAAGTCTTATATTTAGGAATGGAGGGAGTATTTATGAATTATTTGAAGAATTTAGGCTTCCTAAGCATTGTGTTTTATGCGTAGTCTGTACCAGTGTATGTTCCATTTGTCTGCCCAATAATTCAGAACTCATCATGTGTACGTATGTTTCTTTTAATTATATATATATACATGGTGAATGAATTGTAAGTGCTTGAACAAATGAATAGGTATATACGATTATTTGTCAATGTTTTATGATTGTAATGATTCTTTTTCCTAATTAATTTGAAACACCTTTTAGGGCAACAGGGGATCATGATGTCAGAGTAAAGATTCTGTACTGTGGTATTTGTCACACTGACCTTCATTTTGTCAAGAATGAATTGGGATACTCTACATATCCTATGGTGCCTGGGTGAGTGTAGCATAGCATGCTCTTTATTCTGTCCGTTTCAAATTATTTGTTAATATTAATATAATGTATACAAATTAAACCTCAAAATTTCATTTTCAACAGGTTTGAGATTGTGGGCATAGCAATTGAAGTCGGAAATAAGGTAATAAAAGTGAAAGTTGGGGATAAAGTTGCAGTTGGAAACATGGTAGGATCTTGTGGCGAATGCAACGAGTGTTCCAATAACCGCGAGGCGTACTGCCCTAAGATGATCACAACTTATTGTGGAATAATAGACGATAAAGACGGAACACAAACTTATGGAGGTTTCTCTAATCAAATAGTAGCGAATGATAATTTCGTCTTCCGTTTTCCTGAAAATCTTTCACTTGCTGGTGGTGCACCATTACTTAATGCTGGACTTACTGTATATAGTCCAATGAGATTTTATGGACTTGATAAGGCAGGAATGCACTTGGGAGTTGTTGGTCCTGGTGGACTTGGTCATTTAGCTGTCAAGTTTGCTAAGGCTTTTGGTGCCAAAGTCACAGTCATTAGTAACTCTTCAAGTAATAAGCATGAAGTTATTAATGATCTTGGTGCTGATGTGTTCTTGGATAGTAATGATGCTCAACAAATGGAGGTAACATAATACTTAAATGTTATTATTCTTTGCATTATTAGGGTGAGCTTTTTTCTGAAATAAACTATCATGTTGGTATATATATATTTTTTATATAAATGTAGAAACATTGTAATGTGAATATAAATCAAAATAATTCTTGGATCTACCTTCTCTGATTCCTTTTAGCTTTGATTTGAAAGCATGATTTCTTAGTGAACCTGACGTTATAGGGACTATTATTCTAGTAGTATTCTATGATAGATTGTCAAATGTTATGTCTATTTGAGTGATATCCTGAGAGTGCATTTGTTGCCAAAGGTTATGTCAGTCCCCCGGTACATCTGTTTTAGTGGTATTCTGTGAACCGTCACTTCATTAATTTATTGCTAAATAATGTTATGTTTGTTTACTTTGTATCTCACGCATACCCTAATTATTGCGGATTTGTTTTTTTCTTTCTCCCAAGACAAATGGGCAGTAAAATTATGACTTGGTTTTTGTGTAGGCTGCCGCTGGAACCTTAGATGGCATTATTGATACAGTTCCAGTTATCCATCCTATTGAGGGCTTGCTTGCCCTAATGAAGAATCACTCAAAGCTGATATTTGTTGGAGCTACAATCGGCTCATATAACTTACCAATTTCTCCTTTAGCATTAGGTACGCACATCTCTCATTGTATATTGAAAAATAAAATCCATTAATTTGAGATTAACTGATATTGTTATTTGGAAAATCTACTAATTTCCTATGTTATTCGAACCCTTCGTTTATACTTGTTTTACCTGTGTCAACATGAAATGACACGACATGAGTAGAAATATGGGACGCTTACCGTATCTGATCAACACCGATTAGACACTTTGTTTGAAATGTTTGACTACCCGACACCCAAATACATACACCCGACACCCGAAGCCGAGTAATATATTTAATTTCTTGAATGTTTTATGGGATCCTGTCTGAACAGGTAGGAAAACTGTGGGTTCAAGTATTGGTGGAAGTCCAAAGGAGGCTCAAGAAATGCTGGATTTTGCAGCGGAACACAATATCACTGCAAATGTTGAGATTATCGCAATGGACTACGTAAATACAGCAATGAAACGCCTTGAAAAGAGCGATGTACGATATCGGTTCGTTATTGACATTGGGAACACCCTAACTCCTCCATCTTATTTCTAAACTAAAGATTATCTAGCACCAAAAATACGTAAATGTTGTATAATGGAGATTTACGAACAAGTCTTGTGCTATTTACCAGTGAGTCGTATTATTTAACTGGTCTTTTGGTGGGATTATGAGGACTATATTGAATTTTATGTTTTTCATTTTTTTTAAAAAAAAAAAACTTGTGAGAGACCTTTTGCAAAATTAAATAAGTATTCGATCTTTTCAATTATCATAATTATTATTTCTCATGGTTGTTTAATTTTTGTTATGCCTTTTGACTTCCGATGTATTATATTGGTATGCGATTTTTCAATTAGCATTATTTCTTGCGGTTATTTTGTACTTCCAACCAAACATATTTCCTTATACTTATTTTCTTTTCTAAAACGATAGAGATTGAAGTGAAAATTAAATAGTTTATTTAACAATTTCAATTATAGTCATATAATATACATATTTTGATGAGTATCTAATGCGTTTTTGAATTGGGAGTATTTGTTCTACTCAATCCCTATACACAAAAGAAGTTATGAACTGTCTCCGAATGTATCTCAGTTGCTTAAGTTAATAAGGGATAATAATAATAAGAATTCAAGGAGTAATCAATGTTTTTGCCAAAAAAAAGAAGAAGAGTAATCAATGTGTCATAAAGTTAGAATGAACTGTTATTGAACAATGTCGTCAACTTGTAGATAAAAGTAATTGTAAGTTTTTCTCCGTGCCTAAATAATGTAATTTTGCGGCACATAATCTTGCTAGGTGGGTTAAGTCTTCAGGTAGAATAGGTTTTATCCCCCTACCCTCTCTTCCTTGTGAAGTATTTTGTGACCCGGATTCTAGTAAGTTTGGTGATGTAATGGATCCGGGGGGTATGTAATGATCCAACTGTTAATGGCTGAAGTGTTTTCATCAAAAAAATAAAAACAAAAAAATAAAGTTAGAATGAACAGTGGTATATGTAGGGACCCCAAGAGATATTATGAATACTCACTTTTGGCAGTGCCAAGGGCGTCACCCTTATGTCTAGAATTACGTTGCTTCCCAGCCATACCCGTTGGGCTCTTAGAATTTGGACTCCAGCCTCTCGTGTATTGCTGGAGTTGACAACTGCTTTCTTTGACCCTCTCATGTGTTAAGAAATAAATAATAATATAGGGAGAAAAATACGAGATCGAAAGCAATAAAGAAAGACACATTGAATTATTTACACAATTCGTTAAAAAATTAATTACGTCTAGAGGTACTACCAAACCAAGATATTCACTATGTTATTAAATATAATATTTATAAGGAAAAAAATAAAATCCTATTTACAGCCCATTAACAGAAAAGTCCATCTCAGGCTCCATAACTTAACGATCTCCCACCTGGAGACTGACTCTAATGTAACCATATCTTCTTCAGTAATCCATAGTTGTGTAGCAGCGCCAAGCCTCCATCTCAAGCTCTAAGGCCAGTTGAAGCCATGCATAGCTTCAATTTCTCTAGTCATAACCTTAGTCAACACATCAGTAGGATTTTCACTTTCTCGAATCTTCATAAGTCGCAAGATCTTTCTCTCAAAGAGATAGTGTATGTAGTGATACTTCAACTCAATATGCTTTGTTCTTGAATGAAATAATGGGTTCTTTCTAAGAAGATAGCACTCTGACTATCGCTGTAAAGAATTCTATTTTTCAACTTCTTTCCTAATTCAGGCAAGAAATTCCGCAAGCATACCATCTCGATACGTAGCCTCTGTCACTACTACATATCCTGCTTCTGCAGTAGATAAGGTCACGGTCTTCTGCAACTTAGAAGTCTGAGAAATCATTGTACTACCAAAAGTAAATACATACTTGGTTGTACTCCTCATTCTATCAAGATCATTTGATGCCAAATCTGTATTAACAAACCCTACAAATTCAACATTTATGCCTTCGAAATATAAGGCTTTCTCTATGGTACCTCTCAAGTATCTAAGAATTCACTTCACTACTTCCCAATGTTGCTTACCCGGATTGCTCATAAAGATGCTAATTACTTCCACCGCATGTGCAATATCAGGTCTAGTACACACTATAATATACATTATGCTACTAATTGCTGAAGCATATGAGATCTTCAGCATATGAGCATGCTTATCAACACTCTTAGGTGATTCTTTCTTAGATAGTTTGAAGTGGCTGCCATGTTTCCTTTTGTGTTTCTCATATTGCCATATAGTACCATACTTGTTATATGAACACCTATAAAGCCTTTTCATCTAGTAGGGGAGTGTTAGAATTTATGTTGTAGGGAGTGCAAGTTTCGAGGACGAAACTTTTGTAAATGGGGAAGTATGTGATACACGGGACTTTTTGCTTACGTGTTAGTGACGTGTAATTAATTTTTTTACGACTTTTATATTGGTTAAAATTTATTTTACACGATCATATGTTTTGTATCTATTTATATTTTTTATAACATGTTACGTGTTATATTTGCGTACATTTTGTTGAAGGACTTTTTGATCACGTATTGTAGTTGGGGATTTAATTGTGAATCACCTAGAAAAGTAATCTAATTAATTAAGTAATTGGACTTGGAATTGAATTAGGAGTTTTATTAGGATTGAATTAGTTATCATCATATAAATAAAATATTAGGAATAATTTTTATAAGATATTATATAGATTTATATATAGGCAATTAGGGAGAAAAAAAAAAGTAACTGAAGACTTCGTGGCTTGGGGGAGAATAAAAGAAAAAAAAAATTAATTAAATGGTCAAATGATTAGGCAATCCTGGGCCGGCAGCTTTGGGGATTGGTTTTAAAAAAATAAAATAAAAATAAAAATAGAAAAGGTTAGTAACGTATGTAGAGGGGAGTCAGGGAGTCTCCTTGAGAAACGTGCATTCTATATAAATTAAAGAAATAGGAAATTGTTTTGGCAGTAAGTTTTTTTTGGGCAACAGAGAGTTGGAGTTTATTTTTTTTGGGTGAGATTTCTATCATTTTGAGAGGTCACCGAAGGAGTATCTCTTTACCGTTTTCGACGTTCAATATACCGATTCGAAGGCGTTCGCGATAGCTACGAGTGAGCGCAGACGAGAGTCAAATCGGAGTTCGGAGCGGAGAGATATCGCATCGGGAACGAGGCAAATTTTTGAAAAAAAATTCTGGTTCGGATTTTGCTTGCTTTAATTTTCGTTCGACAAGGTAAGGACCAAGTCTTTCGTTTATTTTCTGCTGGATTTATATATTTATATTGGTTATTGATTTAGAATTGTTTTGGGATTATTTGAGTGAATTATTGCATAAATTGTTGAAAATTGAATTGGATTTGTTTAAGGATTGATTGGGTATATATATATTGCATAAACTGTTAAGTTGCGAATTAATTATATAAGTTGTGTTTATCGCTTTGATTATTGGATTTCTGTCTTAGGTTTGATCAATTACATGTTTATGTAATCTTTGTTACTGTTTATATATT
>JAOWBF010000035.1:7579316-7589420 GCA_028566175.1 Vinca major
ATTGAAGGAAATGGAAGGAAAGAAATTTGGGCTCAGGATTTCTACTAAAAAGCATTTTGGCAGAAGTGTTTTATATAGAAAAAGGAGTTCATTCTATTGTAAATAAAATGTCTAACTAGGAGTTGTGGCATTTTTGTAAATAGTTAAAGAGATTAATTATATTTTATTTCCTTTAATTTACAGTTGTAATTTGGAGACTAAAATGTTGTTGTAACCGTTTAAATTGGCTAGAAATCGCATGTTATCATATATGTTTATATACATGTTGTCAACATTCGAAATTTTACATGTGAATATTTTTTCAAATTTTATACCCTTAAATTGTGTATAAATATTGAGCTTCAACTCATTTGCAAAGTAATGAAAAAAACATGAAAAAATTTCCCCAAATTTTGTTCTTTCCTTTTTGTTCTTCAATGTTCAACTTTTATCAGAAATAGAAAATTTCGAAAATGGACTTGTCACGTGAAAACTTTGTGGGATAAAACTAGTTACATCATCACATTATTGTTTCTTTCACTATTTTGTAATAATGTTGACTGTTTTGAACCACAATACCCATTTGACCCGGTTCATGACAGTATTATCTATAGAAATAAGCTAAATTGTTAGAATGGGATAACTCAATCATAGAAACGTCATTGTGGAGACTGACTCATAACTCTCTCTCACAGTAACGAATGTACATTGTAGTGACTGGGGTCAGACCCCACTGAAAAGTTTTGTTTAATTTTAATTATATGCTCATGTATAATGATTAGGTCAATATTATTAAGTTAGTGATTCCACTAAGAATTTTGGTGACATCAATCTCAAACAATACCAAACGCAGAAGACAATAACGTGGCGATTCATTTCTCTTGAATGTCGTGTGAGTTCCAATCAATTTCTTTATTATTTTTTATATTTATTTGAAAGTTTTTTAATATTCTTTCTTCGACTAATATTCACCAGAATTAGAGATATTTTTGTCCCTCTTCTACGAGGGAAGTTGATTGTCATGTAGTTTTAGTCAAAATCATTCTATTTTGTTAATTTGTTAAAACCGTCATAAAAAATTAGTTGTTAATACAAATATTATAAATAATATTTTTTATTAGAAATATAAAGTAGTTTATTGGGAAAAATTATCATAGGAAAAATGATGCTTTTTAAAATATTGTGGGGGCAGTCGCCCTCCAAATCCGCCAATATACACGCCCCTTATCTCCCCAAAATTTCTTAAAGGCCGAATTTCTATACTGAAATTTTAGTTTATTTTTTGGTTTTGTCCCTAAATGAGTCAATCATTGTGGATTCGTTACTACTCTCACATGAATTGAATGAAACCCACATGTACAGGTAAGCACTGACGGTGAGAGAATTGTGAGATCAGTCCATAATGACCGTCATCAGATTGAAATTTCAGTTAGAATGAGCAGATAAACAAGATTAGAACCACTGTGATCGGTACATTTCTAAAGCATAAGCAGCAGGGAGATACAATTGGATGACAGAAGAGAGTAAGCAGAGGATTTCAATGGGTAATACGGTAACTAAGTTAAGGTAGTTCTTAATTAGACAAATCCCATCTGGCTCCCGCACTGGTTCTTCTTTATCCTGGTTACTCCCCCATCTCCACCAGGCACAGAAAAGTGCTTACGGCGTCGTTCGTTGTGTCCGGCTAAACGTCTCCGGCAGCTTCTTTTTGCATCATCAAATTCAGAGAGATCGTGGAATCTGAGGAACATTACAAATGTATTAAAACATGAAAAAACACCCATGAATTGTTTTTTTTTCATCAAAAAGTTTGTGTGGATTCGGCTCCGATCACCACTACGGGTCAGGGCCGACTATAGGTCGCTTACAATGGTACTTACTGATCACCCACCAACACAACCCTCACATCGGCAGCAGGAATTAAACACGGGACTTTGTAAGGACGTGTCAAATCCTTACCAACTGAGCCAACTTACGTCGGGAAAATAGAGCATTAAAATATCATTTATGAAACAGTTAAAGAGATCCATCAATCTGATTATTTGGGCTTTAATGAATTATAATACTATTGTTGTTATAGAGATCGATCGAGATCCCAAAGCCAAGATAAAAACATATAACATTTTTTTTTACCTTCCAGCATTTTTATGTTGAGAAGGCGAAGTATACTTCATAGTACTATGTAAAAATAAATCAACAATATTTTGTGAGGGCGAAACTAATATTTTAAAGCATTCCAAACTTCCCACCCTTAAACTTTCCGATTTGCGAATCGTATCATACTCAAAGAACATAGGGGTAGACTTTATAATCATTAATTTTTCTTAAATAATTTGTTTAAAAGGTTATGGTGCACGAAAATACTAATGCTAAATGAAAGAATTGTGGTAAATTGGTAATGTACATATGAATTAAAATGGTTTTTAAGTTTGTTTTTCTCTAATATTTCTTGGATTTGATGACTTTGTACATTCATTGGCAAATATTATGTCAACTCTAATCAATCTCCTGAAGTGTTATTCTTAGAGCAACCACTTTGTACCTTCATTGTCAAATATTGTGTTTGTCTCATATCTTTTCTCTTGCATTCCTCAATTATTGAGAATTTAATGAGTTATATTATTATTGTTGTAATTTGTTTAAAATGTTGGAAATCTTAGACTTCATCATAAATTATACTACGTCGGTCTCAAGTTGAATTTACTATGTTTTCTTTTCATACGAGTAGTTAAGTGGATATTCAATTTTGGATGCTAATAATAATAAAATAACTCATTAAATTTTTAATAATTGATGATATAGATAGAACTGGATAAGAGACAGACATAACATTTGACAATAAATAAAATACATATCTCAGAAATTGGGAAAAGAAGAGAGTATAGAGAAACCTGCTACACTGCTGACAGAACCTTCGCCTGAGTCCTCCGACAATCACAAATTGAGCTTTGGCATGGTACTCACACACCTTATGCCTCTGATGATATCTCTTGCAATAACTCAGATCAGCTTCACACCTTTCCACCTGACAACCCCCTTGTAGTTGTAATGGTGCCACCGCCACCCGTCCCCCTTCTCCTCCACCACAACCACCACCGCCACTGGTACCAAGATTCATTCTTTTAGGCTCTGGATAACTCTCCACAGCCTCCTCCTCCTCCATCACTTTCACAACCTTGAATCTGATCACTGATGATGATGATGATGGCGAGGGTGATGGTGATGATCCCCTCTTGCTATGCACGAGTGACTGGTCCATGGTGAGAGAGAGTTCCAGAAAAGAGAACAAAGAAAGATGAAATTAAAGTAGGAGAAGGAGGAGGAGGAGTAATGAATGAAGTTGAAGGCATGCATAAGAGAAAAAGTTAAAAAAAAGAAAAGGGTGATGGGTACTACCTCAACAGAGATATAAAGAGACAGAGAGAGAGTTAAGTGAGTGAGGACCACACTACCACAAGCATCTCTCTCATAATTTGTCTACTTCTTTATCAACATGCTTTTGAGTTTGATTATGATTTTGTCTGAAATAAATTTCCCATAATTTGGGATAAATTAAGGATCAAAATTGCATAAATGGAGTAAGCAAGGATTTGAGTTAGCTAATTAAAGGTAGTTATCATAGTTGGGTTTTAGTTATGAGTAGTTGAAAGATTTGCTAATTAAACAACCAAGGACACTTCTAGGAAAAAATATGGTGGGTTGTTTTTAACAGATTTTCACTGACTCATTTCTCACATAAAGTCAGTATCGTTATAGGTAGACATAGACCTTGTTTCTATATGTAAACAACGAAGGACACTTCTAGGAAAAAATAGGGTGAACTGTTTTCAACAGATTTTCACTAACTCATTTCTCGCATAAAGTCAGTATCGTTATTGGTAGACATATACTTTGTTTCTTATGTAAAACTAAATTAAATTTATATAAGAGGAGAATAAGAATCCATTGAAATTCCATTCTCTAATTGCTCTCTTTTAGGTATGACCTTATCCATGCTGGCACAGTCATTGGTATACTAAAACCTGTGTCATGTTATCCATAAATTAGGGTCACTTTGGCGTGGATCCGAACTTGTAGGATTGACTCTACGATCCTCTCACATAAGTTGGAGCGGAGTCTATTTGTAAAATAAGTCTCACCACAACTCATGTGAGAGGGCTATGGGACCAATCTCACAAAACCGGTCCTATATTAGAATTTTCACATAAATCATTTGATTTAGAAATGCGACTAAAATTAACCTATGTAGAAAGAGCTTTAATCAAGGTTTAAAAAGCAAACTTTATTTTTTTTCCCCTTAATTATCTTGGGGCAGTTGTAGCCTTGTAGGCCATATTGTCGTTGGAACGACATGAAGATCATTGTCCTCTCCCACATTTTGCTCATAATACGCGTAAGAGTGTATATCTTTTGTTTTTCTTTTTCCAACTCCTTTGGACCGAAATGATTGGATCGAATTAACTCCAAACTCTACGACAGCTGGTTGAAGTTTTTATATATCTCATTGTTGATGAGTGTTTGATTTCCTCGAAAAATGACTCTCGTGGAAATTTCCCGCAGTGGTAGAGCTTCGTTTACAAAGAGTATTACGAGCCAACGGGCCAAACTGTAGGTCGAACCCGAATTAGTCACCATGTGGTGGACACCGGGTATCTTTGGGGTGAACAAAAAAATTTATCGGATCGAATTTTAAGTTGAACCCAGTAATGCGTTCTTATTTTGGGTGGCTTCTGTCGGTCACCTACTTAAAAAATGTGGTCACACTCGAAATTTTACGTAGTATCGAAAAATTGTGAAAGGATCATAAAGTCGTAGGATCGTAACTCGGATTTTAGTTCCTACGTATTTTAAAAAAAAATTAATTAATTTCAATACTATCCTATTTCTTTTAGATTAAACATAAAAATTTTCAAAATCTTATGATATGTGCTGGTAAACAAATATTAATCACGTGAAAGAGCATAGAAAAATGGTATTCTGTTTTGTATTCTAGAATTCTAAAACTGAATTTCTCCTATCAAAATTCTGATTGGAAAAAAATTAGAAAAAAAGAATCTACTCAGGTCTCAGTGAACTGTAGCAATCTAAATTCAAGGATTCTAACATTGATTGTTTGATTAAATAACTTAATCAATAAAATAAGAGTGTGGGGTTTTGAATTACCTTTATGTTGTTCCAAACGATGGAGGTAGAGGCAATAATTGAATTTGAAATCGATTGAGGAAGAGAAGAAAATGGTCGCTTGTTGAAGATTGAATATTGAAGAAGATTGAAAAATCCATAGACTTGAACAAAGAATATTGGACCATACGGGTGGGATCCACCTCTAGAATCCCGTACACCTGGTTGATCCTGGGTTAAGCATGTTTGGGGTGCTTAGCTAGGACTCTAGGGCCTTAAGGAGGTGAATGTGAGCCCCGTCCCACATGAGATAAATAAGGAAATATGAAGTGTTATATGACATGGGTCTAAGTATTCATTATTAACTAGGGATAAACATTTTGGCATATCGAGTTTGCTTGCCAAGTATGTGGTCATGTGTGCTGTCATGCCCATGATTCACATTCTAGACCCGCGGGCACGTTGTGTGACACTATGATCTAGGGAAATATTTTCACGTTGAGCTCTTTTTTTTTTTTTTAATTTCATCAATAAAGGTGGATATTGTATCTTACTCTGCTGGTCATATTGATTCACGTATTACTTCAAATCATAACATTCAATGGCGTTTTACTGCTTTTTATGGAAACCCAGAAATTTCTATGCGCACTCATTCTTGGCAACTTCTTAAGAGACTGCACGCACTTAGTTCATTACCTTGGCTTTGCATTGGGTACTTCAACAAAATATTAAGCCAAAATGAAAAAACAGGTTCCAAGAAGTCAAAAGCAGATAAATGATTTTAGACAAGTTCTCAAGGAGTGTGAATTAAATGATTTGGGTTACATAGGTAGCCCGTACACTTGGTGCAATTTCCGAGACAACACTGGGGAGGTTTTCGTCTGATTGGACAGAGGTTTAGCTAATTTGTCTTGGCAAAATCTCTTTCCACAATTGGAAATCCAGCACTTAGCCACCAAAGACAGCGATCACCTACCTATTCTTCTTGGGATGCCGCAAAGAATAAGAAAAAGAAATTTAGCAATAAGCCAAAACCACTCATGTTTGAGCCTATATGGTTTAAAGAACCAACTTTCTTGAATACGCAAGCCAAATATGGGCTTCACCTGCTATTACAACAGCAGAAGGTCTTAGCGAGGCCCTTTCGAACTTTCGAAAAGGTCTTAGCGAGGCCATTTCGAACTTCCGAGATACACTCTTAAAATGGGCACCAAGACTGTTGGAGATCACTACAAGAAAACTGTTAAATAGCGACGGACACTTCCGTCGCTAAATAAATATTAGCGACCGATTACCGACCGAATATTGTGGTCGTGTATTTTTCGTCGCTAACAAATTTTCCGACCGAATACCGACTACATATTTAGCCACGGCCAAAGGGGTCACAATTTAGCGACCGACTTGCGACGGATTAAATTGTATGGTTGACTTTTTACTATCCCCTAGTAACGACCGAATACCGACGGACCGTCAACAATATGGCGACGTAATACCGACGGACCAGTCAACAATGTTGACTATTGACTTGACCTATGAACGACCGAATACCGACGGATCGGTCAACAATATTGACTATTGACTTGACCTATCCACGACCGAATACCGACGGACCGGGAATAAAATCGCCGTAATCGTCTTCTAGTGGAAGATTTGTCAGTGCCTCGAAAGATCTCCCGTGTTTGGAACCTCCGTAATATCAGGTGCAAGAGACTCAGTGTCCGGTTGCACAATTGCATCAATGTAACCCCTGGCAGTTAACTTGAGTCTTGTATTAAGTTTCCGAAAGCTTACAAATAACTTGTGCCTATCTTTAAAAGAAGCGTCCAAAATATTTGTATCATTTTGTTTGCTGGCAGCTTAAGTTCATATCAGCGCGGATTTCTATGCTTGTTCTATATTCGGACTATGTGACAAAATCGAAGCCGGTGTTGGAGTCATGACTGGCAGATTGGAGTCGACTACAAAGAAAATATATTGATACATTAAACAAATTTAAATCTATTCTATTACAAATGCTTTATATTTTTTTTTAGGAGGAGAGAAGGAGAAGTAAGAATCGATCCCAAGACCTTATACAAAAATGAGCAACCTCAACCATTGAGTTACTCATTGATTCTTATTACGTATTTCGGTATTTTTTAAGTAGATTTGACGAGGAAGGGGGAGAGGGAAATCTTTCTCCTCGTACCATCCCAATGGGTACAAAAAGGAAAAACTCACACAAATTATTCACTCTACAGTTATATACCGCGTGAGACTCACATAAAATTTATGAAAAAATACCCACTAAGACATCTTTACATTGATTTTTCCGGTTATATACTACTGTGTGATACTCATATAAAATTTATGAAAAAAGTATCCACTGAGACGTTTCTATACCGACTTTCCCGGGGCGGGAGGGAGTTTTCTCCACGGAAAAAAAAAAGCGGCCCGTAGACGGTTGGTCCGCCCCCATGTATGAATCAAAGTTAAAAGTTTCTCAATAATAACGCATAATAAGAGAATATCAATTGAAATCGGAATTTAATAAGATTGAAAGTTCAACTAATATTCGTTTTATTTTAGTGTGCAAGGGCGGCTAATAAGTAGGGTAAGATGTTCGACTGCTCAGGGCTCCTAAAATTTGGAGTCTTAATATATATATATATATATATATATATATATATATAAAATTTATTTTTACAAAAAAATATTTATGTAATATTTTTAGATTTGGACCCATGCTCAATAGTCAATATGATAAATTGTAGTATTATTTTCAAATAAATCAAAATCAACTTTAACAATTTGTCTTATTTACTTAATTATTACCTTCTTTTTCCACAAGAATTTTATTTTCTACTATTTACACTTGGCTACCTCCAGTCACATTAATTTCTTTTCTTTCTTCATATTCCAAACTTTTGATTACATTTTAGAGGGGGAAAAACTATGATATTGCAATATTTTTTTATTATATTTTCATAGAATTTATTCCTTTTAAAGTTATATAGGGCCTTAATTTAAAGTTTAGCACAGGGCACGCCGCTGTTAATGTTGATTGAAGTCAGAATTTCATTAGTGGTAAAGTTGGATTTGTTATATATTAAAAAAACACAAAATAATGAGGGAGTTGAAGCAATTTCTTCATTTTCTTGGTATTGTAACTAACTTTGGAGATGCTGTCCCTTTGCCGGACAACAATTTGAGCAGGCATCCTGGAATTTAATATCTTGTAGTATACCAGAATTACAAGCAATTAGGGACTTAGCTCTAGCCCACATTTATCAATTGAATTTTCCACTCTTTACTAGAGAAAAACTAAACTTATCTAAAATAATAAAAGGGTTAGTTTGTTGACTAGAATTTTGCATAGACTTAGTTGTCCTAAAACTAGGCCCAACAAGAATTTGGGTTTGGTTGACATTTCTAGTCCATATTTCCAGGATTTACGTAATTTTATTATTATTTTGTTGTTTGTTTATTCAAGTACATGGTTTGGATCAAAGGTGTTGTGGCCCAATGGGAAAGGTGTCTGACCCGTGACTGAGAGATCTGGGGTTCGATACCCTCCGTCAGTATGCGGTGAGTTATATTCTCTCTTATCAAGGGTGCTTTCCCCAATGTGGGGCTATCGTGGCGTCAAAAAAAAAGTACAAGGTTTGGTGGTAGATTCCAATTGACTGGAGTAGCTCAAATCGTCAAAATGTCTATAGTTTTTTAGTATGGAAATTACTTGATAGGTGGAAAAGAGATCAAATTAGTAAAATTCATAGACTTATTGATAGGGGACAAATCCCCAGGATATTCTGTACACGAGATAGGTAGGTGACTTTAGTATAGCAAACCATTATTGAACAAACTTGATTCATAGGAATGAGTTTCTCAACGGGAAACAAACGATGAAATGGGATGATGTTTTTTGGGCAGCTAGAGATCAAGGCGAGCAATTACTGGGATGCTGCAAGATCAGCAGATATATGAAAATAGGGGGCAAACACAATGTTAATTTGGAATGCGCCTCCAAAAAATACGGTCAAAATTACCTTTGATACTGAAATTATTAAAGAGGATGAAGCGGTTAGTGTCTATCTTATCAGAAATGACAAAACGAAAATTTTGGGGGAAAAGATTGAAGGATTTCAAGCAAGAACTCCCTGGGAGGCTAATGCAGCGCAATTTTAAATCCCATATTTCTAAAAGGACATTCAAACGATATCCATTGGACTGAAAATATTTGGTAAATTTCGTAAAGGAAATCTTAAAAAGGTTCAAAGTTTGGAATGTACATTATGTCAATAGGGTTGCTAATTCACATGTTTACAACTTAGCTTATTGGGCCAAATCAAACACTGTAATAGATTATATTGCACCTGCTGCTATGGGGTGGCACTTTTTACAACTCTCATTAAAGCTCACATGCATCTAATGTTTAAATTTTACTTAGAAAAAAAAACCATTATTTGAGTGTTTTTATATTGTAACTACTATTATAAATAATTTTAATGAAAAATGATAATACATATACATTTCCAACAAAACACCTATAATTTAATACATGATCAAAACTTAGGTTCAAAATTTTTCGATTCTCAGAGTAGAATCCTCCTCTCTATGAGAATCCCTCCTAGGTTCGTAGGGGTATTACCTCCTCTAGCTTTCTCCCTCCCTCCTGTTCTTTCCCGATCACTCCCTCAGTTTGAAATCAGTCCTTCCTCATTTTTCTTTGGATCTATAATACTATTTTCTTCTTATCTTATATACTCTCTCTTTCTTTGTATTCTATCTTTTCCTATGGTCCCCTCCCTACTTCTTTAATGGAGCATTTATCTCCTTCTCATGGGCCTACATACAGCGACGGATGCAAAGAAGGCTGAGTGGGGTCTAATGACCCCACTCAAAAAAAAAAAAAATTTTTTTAATTATATATGATGTATTTTACTCAATTTAGATAATAAATGTATAAATGACCCCAGTGAATTATTGTATATATCAAATGACCCCAGTGATTTTTTTAATTAT
>JAOWBF010000035.1:7613059-7623369 GCA_028566175.1 Vinca major
ATTTTGCAGAAAGCGACTGCAAAACACTAATCACACGCGTACACAACGAAGAAGGAGATTTGTCGTCCATAGGTCTCTTCGTTAGTCTCATTAAGGAAGTATGGGGGTTAGATTAGCATATATATCATATGTTCATCGATTGTGTAATTCGTCTACTGATGTATTGGCTAAATATGAAATGAGGTCAAAGACCTCGTCTCAATGGTTTGGAGGTCTTCCGGATTTTCTCCTACCACAAATTTTTGCTGATATTTAATAATATCCAGTTTTTCTGTTCAAAACAAAAAAAGAATAGTAGAATATAATGAATCATAAGACTAAATCCTAACAAGAATACAAATATACATAAATACAATTATATTTATTTTTTGTAGTAAGATAAACAAATATAGGGTTTGAGAAAGTGAGAAAAGAAATTATGGATTTTGCAGCCAGTTTTCGTAGGTCTTTTTTCAAATTAGAAATTTAGTATTATATATAAAATATTTATAATTATATTATTTTTATTTGGGTGCGAGCTTTAATCGGTTTGAGCGATTTCAACTTCACTCTCGGCTCACTTAAAATTCGGACTTGAATATTGTGCCTACGCTCAGCTCACTTCAGCTTGCGCTCACACTTTTTTTAGTTATGTGATTTGAGTTCGGACTAGCCCGAACCCAAAAGAAGTTCAACTTCAACACTTAAGCTAGAGTTTTCTTTTTCTTCAGCCTCGTTGGAACTTTATGAAGTGGTAAAATTTGAGCTTTCAATTTTTCTTCTTTTTTCGACAAGGTAAAATTTCAATGTCGATAAGTTGGGTCCGTATCAATTAATTTTGACTTGATAAAATATGGCAAAAAATTCTGTCTCCATTATGTGTTATGTTTCCCTCGCCACAGATAGATAATTGACACATGTTCACGTTTTTCTACGGATTTCACTATTTTTTTTTAAGTTGTAATTTTTTTATTTAAAAAATTAACACATATCATTTTTTTATTAGTGACACAAAAAATAAAACACTAAATGTGGATAGAAGATTCCTACCGATAAAATATCACCTAACTATCCATTTATATAGGATTTTGAGACATCAATTAAGATACCAATTACTCGGATGCACCATGTAACATCGAAATGAATAATGATATTGGACCTACGATATTCTCTTACATAACATCAAAATGATTGTCCTAAATTAACTACAATGAGTTAAATACAATTAAGCTCATCCTTATAAAAAAATTCTAGAGCCTCTTTTTTTTTAAATTATTATTTTTTTACTTTCTTGGTTAAATGAGATATCAAAGGTGGCTACCACATAGAGAAAGAATGAGAGGAAGAAACGGGCCATGAAGGAAGACCATGTAAATTTAGGTGTTACGTAATTTATGTTAAATCACACAAAAAATACAAAGGCATCAAGTAAAAACCACAAACTCTCTCATCATAATCGGTCCTCTCTTCTCTAAACTCTCCTGCATTCCCTCAGAAAATCAACAAAGCCTTTTTCTCTCTCTCCCTTTCTTCCTCCTCGAGCAAGAAGGGCAGAGCAGCAAACCTTTAGAAGAATCAAGCAAAAACCACCACCTCGAATTAATATCCTTAAACAAATTAAATTAATCCTTATTTCTTTCTTTTTTACACAATGGCAATTCGACTCTGGTTGGTTCTCCTTGTTCTGACCTTGGCTATAGCCATGGTAGCAACCTCAACATCATCATCCCCACTTGACGCCACCATGAGCGTCGTTACGCGTGGAGACGGTGCCTTTCGATCATGCAACGGAGTTGTTGGTGATTGCATTGATGAAGATGAGGAGATGATGATGGATTCCGAATCAGCTAGAAGAACTTTGGCTGCTCGAAGAAGATACATCAGTTATAATGCCATGAAGAAGAATTCCGTTCCGTGTAACAGACGTGGAAACTCTTACTATAAATGCACCGGTCACCAACGGGCTAATCCTTACTCCCGTAGCTGCACAAGGATCAGTAGGTGCCCGAGGAACACTCGTTAGAGCACAACCAGAGATGAGAATTATTTTTATTTTTTCAATCTTCTTTTCTAAAAATTCTCTCATAAGTACAATATATATTGGTCTATTATTAGGGAAAATAATAAGATGAAAATTAATGGGATGGGCGTAACATATTAGTAATTTCTTCTCTTTACCATTAATTTTGTCCATCCCGGTTCTTGCAACTCGATCTAGATTCTTTGCATTATGTTGTTTTTGTAATCTGTTTTTTAATGCTTATTTGGAATCCCTGAATAAAGTATATGATGTTATATTAATCAAACAATTAGAAATGAAATTTTTATTTTTCTATTCGTTTTCATTTTTCTGAGCTTGGTTCGTGTAATTATAAATTGAACAATTGAATTCATTTGTCTAGTTAAATGATTTTTTACTCTGTAAACTACGGGATAAAATATCTTATCAAGAATTACAAACATTATTTTGAGAACGGCATGTTCTCACCGATCGGAATAGGTAGGTCAATTCCTCCCCATAAAATCGTACTTGAGAGTTATCAATTTCTTTGGTGTTGTGTTTTAATATATTCTATCTAATGAAAGACATTTCTATGAATATATCCAATTTATCCAAAATAATTTTTCATTTTTTATTTGACTAATGGGGTCAACAAAATAATTCATTTTAATAAAATAATATGTAGGTGACTTTTTAAGTCAACCGTCAAATCCCATGGCTTAATCATGGACAGTCGGGGAAAACTAACAAGCTGGAGTACGGTAGGGCAGAGGAAATTTCCGGTGGAGCGGTGAAATGTGTGGAGATCAGAAAGAACACTAACTTCGAAAGCACTTTGTTGGACCGATATTAATGGAACACTCTTTAATGGAACTTTAGCTTTAGTTGGTCGCTACCAAGAAACCACCGTTTCGCTTGGTGGGTCATGTCACCAAAAAATAATAGAACATCACACAAAGTAACAAATAAAAAATCGGCCTCGTTATTATAAATTAAATTATTGAATATTTCTTTGGTGATGCATCCATGTCTACGATGAAACTTGGGTGAAACTAATTGGAGGTCATTTGGTCACGGTGATGCGTAAATAATACTTCAAGATCCATTACATGTCCAAAGCATCTGTTATTTGAGAAAAAATATGACTCTTCGAATGAAATTAAAACTGGATTCATGTAACGAGAGAATCAGAAGTCAAAATTTTAATAAATAGGGATCCCATAAAAACTTCTTTCGAGGAAGAGGTCAACCCGAGTCATTTTTTAAGAACACTATACATTGATGACAATACATGATTTCATAATTGAATTAATTCCATACTGGATCCTTATTAAAGGAATATTATGGTAGAAAGCAACGTGCGGCTTATAGGACATGATCTAATTATCTCTCTTATATTTATTTTTTTCTTTCTAAAAAGAGTTAAAAACATTTATATTCATTTTCTGTTTGAATTGGTCTTTTTAATTATTATTATTTTGGGTACTAATCAAAATGGCGACTTCATACGTGAGTGATGATTGATCACTCGACCTCTTTTAAAGAGCGAAGCAGCTACACCAACTAACTTTGGTGGTTGTTTTGAATTTTAGCAAAAACGAATTGTTTACAATTTGTTTTGGCTCAAACCAAAATCTAAAGAAAGTCCTTGATTTGAAATGGGCTATTTTCAGTTTAGGGTTGGTATATGAGATCTTGTCTAAATAATAAAAAAAAATGAATCAAATAGAGAAATCTAAAGGCCCGTCGAGTTTGACTTTCAGGCCTACTCACAACCAAAAGAAAAGCAATCGGTTTCATGTTTTGATTTTCTTTCCCATTATTTTTCTTTTTTTCTATATTTTGATTTAATTTAAAATAAAATCTTATTTTTCCTGTGCCATATAAATTACATAAAATGGTTTTAACTGGAAAAGACTACTCGAAATAAATAAAGTATTCAATAACCAAGAACAGCTCTAGTTGGAAAATCAACGGAAGAAACTTTAAGAGCGAGCTACAAAAATCATCTCCAGGCTTCAGAATTTCATCAGAAGAACACACGTACTACAATTTTTTTTATCGCGAAATGCTTACTCATTCAGAAGAAAAACCAGCGGCGATGCTTTTTCTGCAGCAAATGAAGGTGAAAATGAAGATCGGTTACTGCTTCTTTGGTTTTGCTAAAAGACATTCGAGGAATTAAAGAACTAGCGGCATAATCCAAATCCTACTAATGCATGACATAACATTTTAAACCATGAATGTTTCTAATGCTCAGTAACTCCTATTAAGACATGCTTAGATTCTTGATACTTTTATTACCTAAACCATCATATTAGATTGTTCCTTTGTACCTTAATGTATGTCTTGAATAGGATGAGTTCAAATTTTAATTGTTTCCAAATTTATTTTCTTTACATATGTTAGGAAACAAAACAGAAAGGAAAATCCAGAAAGAATAAAGCAGCAGACCTTTTGATCCTGAGTTTGGGGCGGCATCACAATTGGCGAAGGAAGGACACTGTTTTCAATATTCTGAATGTAGGGCTGGACCTTCTCTTGCAGCATTTCATTCAACTGGAAGTTGCAAACAACTAAATCATTGATCCTTTTAAGAGAATGTAAATATAAAACATGACAAATTGAGTAGATACCGAAACTTTTTAAGGTCTTATGAGAAAAACTGGAGTTATCGACCATGATGGTCGACTGGTAGTTTTATTTGTTGCAAATATGGAAAAGGGGAACGAGATTCGATAATAATTTTATTATATACGGCATGATTGCTGGTAGGTTCTTCACAATTTCCTTTTTTATGTTGAAGTTTTATTCATATGCAATGCGGGTTTCAGCCAATCCCTCGTGAAAGACAACACAAAGTAGCGAGAGAGTTGGAGCGTGTATATGTTAAAGGTGCATAGAAGCAAAATATCCACACAAAAACACCAACTTCTTGGTACGAGTATCAATGCCAGGCAACTTCTAAGATACTAACCTTTTCTTCACGCCACTTCTTTTCCCACTGTGCATCCAATAGCTGATCAGCCATTTCACGTTGTGCATTAAGAAGAACTGTCATTTCATACCGTTTCTTTGGATCTTTGAGGTCTTCCTTGCTCCAAGAAGATGCAGTAAGTGGAAGGTTCAACTCCTGAAATGCTTCTTTTATCAAAACAAGAAAACAAAAGAAACTTTTTCACGTATACAAGATGTTCATAAACCACCTAAAGGGGAGAGATGGCAGTAGTAGGTAGATTCTTAAAATATTGTATTAACTGGTAAGTTAGACACCAATTGTATGTATCATTGTCCTATGGAAAACATGTTTGTATGTGTCTTTGTCCTATCATCCTATGGAAAACATGTCATAATACGATTATGAAATACTAGTGCACGACGGTTATTTCCCCCATCAACTGAAGAAAGGAATTCGTAATACATGGTGAACATCCAAGTTTAGAAAAGGATATAATTACCCCCCAATTTTGAGGTCGTGGAGGAGGATCAAGCCTCATGACTTCTGATTCCAATGCTTTTTTGGCCTTGTAGTAAGGGACATTCTTCACAACGGCAGGATCATCTCTAGCACGGACTGGATCTATTGAGATTAAGGCCTGTAAGGAAAATATATACATAGATCAATGATTTTTTTTCGAGCTTTTTTTCATTTCTCCATTATTCTATGCTCATGATAGGAATATAACTGTGAAGCTCGTGAAAAGTGGATTTGACGCATTTTTAACTTAAAGATAGCAATCAAGATAATGCATTTTTCAATATTTTCCAACCAGTCTGGCTATTACAGCTCCAACGGAAAACCAAGATAGCATCCTTCCCCCCACCCCTTGACAAGGAGTGCTCAGAAAACTACCTCTATAAGCAATGGCCTCATACCCCCTGGGGAGGTGTTGAACGTAATATCTACTACAGTATGAATCTTGAAATGATATTTACAAGAAGCAAATCATCTTACTTCTTGCAAGTATTCCCATCCCGGCTTTCTCTTGGCTACCACATCTCGTAGCTGATCATACCGCATTGATTCCTAAGAAATGTAGACGAGAAAATGTGAACAAGCAAGCATCACAAAGGTGCACTAAGGATCAAATAGTTTATAAAGCAGTACACTAGGACAAGACAATATCCGACAAGTAAAAGGATACATGTATTTTGACTTCAAAAAAATGTAGAGTATAGAAGATACCTCAAGTTTCTTATAACAACAAAGGTCATTATCCTAAACTAATGATGAGCCTCCATTATGAATCATATCCTGATTTATTTTGAGCCTAGACTCTTAATAGAACTAACTACTTAATAAGTACACCAGAGTAGATCCAATATAATATAGATTCACCACAGTGTATAAAGGATACACAGAGGTTCTGTAAACATTCCTCCACAAGGATCAAATCCCTCTTTTTACAACATTATAGAAAGAACATTCCTGGTCAAACCTGTAAGCCTATCCAATGACGGGCTTTCAGATATAGAGTTTCAGCCATGCAAGGAAAGGCTTCTAACAAGTGTTCCATTTACCTTCATACGAGGTTTAGGTCTAAATGTACCAGGATGATAATTCCTCTTCTTAGATATTCATACGAGGTTTATATACCGTACAAGAAATGATCAGCTCTTAAAATAGGTAAGAGATATTTGATGTCCTTCAGAATACTAAAAACTTGCAAGCGATAAAAGAGAGGAGAAAACACACAATAGTATCATATCAGAGAAGAGCCTAAGATTTTGTGTTGGGTTTTCAGTTTAGAGATTGAGTTCAAAAGTAAGTCCAGGAGAACCAAAACAGGAGAAAACTTAGCGTTAATTTTTCATTTACTTCTAGTTTTTCTCTTTTCGGGACAAGGTCAAATGCAAGTTGCAACCCTATCTCATTGTTGCTTCAACATTAAAAAGCATCCACTTTTTGAACAAATCAGTTTAGAGATTGAGTTCAAAAGTAAGTCCAGGAGAACCAACACAGGAGAAAACTTAGCGTTAATTTTTAATTTACTTCTAGTTTTTCTCTTTTCGGGACAAGGTCAAATGCAAGTTGCATCCCTATCTCATTGTTGCTTCAACATTAAAAGGCATCCACTTTTTGGACAAACATTTTTTATTTAGTATCAAGCAACAGCTAATTTTCATACAAGAAAGCAAGGCAAACAACACAAACCTTGTACTGCCACCAAATCTTCTGTTTTACTTCTTCATCATATTCAACTCCTCCCATAATCTGAGGCAAGGTAATCAACCAAAATGCAGCGATGCTGGGGTCTTTCATGCTATGAATAATATGCTGCAATGGTGTACGAAGTCTCAATAAAAGCATCAGCAACTCTCAAATATGATGTAGGCATTTCATGAGCAAAAGAAGGAGAGATATTGTACTAGCCTCGTAAGGGTAGTCCATCTTTCGCATTATATTGTAGGCTTTCCACGGTGGCTCCATTATCTATTTGAAGAAAGAAAAATAAACAATACTACAAAAAGTAATGGGCAAGTATAACGGAATACTGCTGTAATTTACAAGAGAATGAGAAATATGAGAGGACGTCATGCATCATGGTTCGAGCAACTAAGAAAGAAAACGCTAGTCATTCTAGCTTTACAATTGCTATTATTCAGTTATGCCTTAATAACTAATCCCTGAAAGAGGAGAGAACGTGCAATACGGTTTTTTTTTTCTTTTTAAACCAAGTGTAAAGCTAGTCACATTGGCAACAACAATGCCAATCTACTGTCGAGTTACTCTTAAAACCTAGTTCCTAGATATAACTAAAATTATCAAAGAAACCATAAGGTAAACATCAATGGAACCCAAACCAGTAATACAATGACGATTTAGACACTTAGCGCCTTAAGTATAATTGTGTCTCCTCGAGAATATTAAGTGGCTAACTAATTTAATTTTCTTTTTTCAAGTAAATTGTACCATTAAGAAAATTGAAAGAAAAATAAAACAAAAATAAACTCACATCATCAGCAGAAATTCTAATCTGCAACTTGCCTTTACACTCTGGACATTTCATTACACCCTGCAAAATAATATTTTCTGCAATAATCATTGAATATGTCTTACAATGAGTATTAAAATAGAATGGGAGTTAGAAGGTGGAATCCCTATCTAAATATATTAGCAGTATAGTTAATAGTTCTAACCGTTCCATCACAACTTGGGCATTCTTTGGATGGCAACGGCACTTGAAGATCCAAAGTAGAAGGAAGATGTACTAGTTCAGCTCTGTTGTCAGCAATGGCGTCAGCAATACTCTCAGCAGTCGCTTTCTCTCCGCTACAAAAGGACATTGGAGCGGGGGGCATATCAGAAAAAGAACCGTGTACTGGAAAGATCAGGTTTCTCATTGAAATCTATTCCTTTTCTAAATAGGAACTCAAGCTAGAAGGGGAGAAAGCAAAAACAGATGAGCTAACTAGAACACAATAGAAGAATCAATGTATCAATTTGTTAAAATTAAGCAGAAAATGAATCTTCATTCGCACTACTTTCCATAGTTGAATTTTTTTTCTTTTTCCTTTTTCATTTCAGCATATCATAAGTCTTACCTGCACATGCATCAGTGTTTCAGCATTGCTTTTTTCATGTAAAGTGTTTTCATTAAAAAATCATTATAAAGAAGAAAGATCGAAAGTGGGGAGTCCATTACCAAAAAATGTTAAACTTACCCAAAAAAGAGAATGAAAGTCTACTGTTTCCAGAAAAAAAAAAATTGAAATATGACCTCTATTAATGACCTACCTCTTCAAAGTGTAGTTTTTCACCTGGTATTGCACCTTCCCCGAGCCTTTGCACATAGTACACTGTAATGCATTCCATCCATTGCAGGTCCGGCAATCTCTAAACAAACAAAAAGAAAAAGTTCGAGCATACACTTCCAGAATGTAGAACCAACAAGTACGATGCTAAGACATCCAGAGTCCTATGAACCCATTAAACGACAATGCACTGTCTATCTTTTGCCAAACAAGTTCACAAAACCAAACATTCCAATCAAAAACCAAAAATATGACTAAAGAAGCACCTCTGACATATGACCTTCTTCCCCATCTCCAGTACAATATCATAAGTCCCAATAGTAGCAACAACCTGCGGTGAATCCCATACAAGCTAATGAGAAAAATTAACCAATTCAAAGGGCATAAATTACAGCCATTCCGTGTCTTAACATTGACGAATTCGAAAACTATCATGCCGATTTTTCACTATAAACCGTATGCAGTGCTTCTACGCTAACAGAATTTGCAATCACAACCCAGTTCCTAAAATTTACATTGTTTTATTCTTCAAATAAGTTGAGGATTGAAAACTCAACTAATAAAAAGAATCTTTCTGCAGTTATAAATCCTCCCCACAACATATTTTTTCCAAATGCAACTACAAGAATTCCTATGAAAATTTTGTCTAGAAAGAGCAATTGTAGCTCTAGCATTCGTATAATTATCGGATAAACAATTCAATCAAAATTCCCAAACGAATAAGCAGGCTATCACCATTCCCTCGAACTTAATTTAAAATTACGAACAAAATACCATAGCAAAGCTACAAAATTTCAACAACAACAATAATATAACTCATTAAGTCCCAATAATTGGGGTATGAGCCAGGATGGATAGGAGTAAGACCTAACATTTGACAATAAATGAACAAAGAGCCGGCTCCCAGAATACCACTAAAATAGATTAATTGGAGACAGACATAATATTTGCAATAAATGATAAAGTTGTTGCTCACAGAATAAGACTGATGAATTGGAGACTGACATAATTTTGACAATGAATGCACAAGATTTCTGCTCACAGAAAAACACTTAAACAGTAATCCCCCTATGCACAAAGTGACCTTAACCTTAAACAGTAGAGAAGCTACAAAATTTTAAAAAAAATAAAATAAAATAAAAATCCAAAACTACGAAGAAAAAAGAAAGAGTGAAATTACAAAGATGGCAGAATAAGAAATCTTGGAGATAAGTTCAGGAACTCCAAAGCCACGAGGTGCAGAGCCGGCAATGTCATAAGCGAGAGTGAAAGGGGACAAAACAAGCTTTATTGGGAATTCTAATACATCAATGAGTTGTTGACCATATCGACGAGTGAAAAACTTGTACTGAAGCTGAGCTTGTTGCTTCAAGTTGTTCAGTAGATTCTGTGATCCTCCCGACATTCTTCTTCTTCTTCTTCTTTGCTTCTGAAGAAGGAATAAAATGGATAAAAACCTCTTCTTGTTTCGGTTTATCCAAGGTTTTTTTTTTCCTTTTTTTTTTTTTTTTTGTAGTAGTAGTCTGTGGATTTCTATTTTACACGGCCCAGTAAAATAAATGGGCTCTAGAAC
>JAOWBF010000035.1:7623469-7633520 GCA_028566175.1 Vinca major
CCACAACCTCCCACATTTATCCCTCTACCTCAGTAATCGTGAACAGTAGTCGTGAACAGTAATTTTTAGAAAAACAGCAATAATTTATGCATTAAAAACGTAAATAGTACTCCCTCCGTTCCCAATTATCTGTCACCTAAATATACTACTGTCACTTTAATAAATCAAGGGAGTATTAAATGTATTTTTCCAAACTTATCCCTATATGTAATTAATTAAATTAACAACTAATTTAAATTGTCATAACATAAATGTATTAATTGAAAGGTAAAAGTGTATTTTTATATTTAAATTAATGTATCATAATTATTTTCTTAATTTGAGTGTATGGTTTTAAAATGACAGTTAAATGAGAATGAAGGAAGTAATGGACAGTAGCAATGGAGCCAGCGTCCACAACCTCTTAAAAAAACAAAAAAAATAAGGAGAAAAAATTGTTCGTGCAAGAGAAGACTGAAGAGAATCATCCTGTCCACACCGCACTCTCCTTCTTGAGAATAAAAAAAAGGAAAAAAGCATCACCACACCAAATTTGTATGACAATGGCTGCGGCTTTAGCAGCCCCTTTAGTTGTAAACAGAGGAGCTCTGAAAATGGCGACATCATCCCAAGCTTATTTGGAAGGCACCAAAGTTAAAGAAACCAAGGTCTTGATTGCAGAGCTATGTCGCCAATTTTATCATCTGGGTTGGGTTTCTGGAACTGGCGGCAGCATCACTATTAAAGTTCATGATGATTCCATTCCTAAACCTCAACAGCTCATTGTTATGTCCCCTTCAGGTTCAACCTGGATTTCATTTTTTTTCTTGTTTAAAGATATGATCTTGTGGATTTTATGGTCGGAAATTTGTGGGACTTCTCAGAAAAGATTAAATATAGAGCATTTTTTGGTATAAAAATTGATATTTTTTGTGTTAAAGATAAGATTTTTAATGGTTTGTGCTTTCTTATAAACATATTGGGTGTACTGAATTTACTGTTCTTCTGCATGAATGTCTTGTTGATGCTTATGGGGTGTTTTGGTAATTATTGGATAGGTGTTCAAAAGGAAAGAATGGCGGAGGATGATATGTATGTTTTATCTCCGACGGGTTCCATTTTGTCCGAGCCATTGCCTAAGCCATATCCTCATAAGCCTCCTAAGTGTTCTGATTGTGGGCCTCTGTTCTTGAAGGTATAAACTTCATACCTCATTTGATCAATGTGACATTTGATTCTGTTGTTCGAGTTTTGTTAGGAGAAGTTACGTGATCTTGAGTTGAGTTATTGAGTATGGAGTTCTACATTTGAATCAATTGCTTTGCTATTTTTATTTGATGAAAGCTAAAGGTGGTCTAGTGATTGATGTTTACTGTACCCGTTTGTCTATTATCAGGTATTATAAAATGTTTTAAACTTCGAGTTGGTCAATATCAAGGGCATTTTTCTGTTTTAAATCATGTTTTATTCTCATGAAAGAACCATGAATCGTTGTCTTTTTCCTTTTTCTTTCGTATGTGTTTGTGGTTCCTTCATTATTCAACCTGGACATATACTGTAAGAATGAATATTAGAAGCTTATGCAGCAGGACATATACTCCTTTTATTCACCAGCTGATATTAGGAAAATTAGTTCTTGGCATGTTTCCTTTTGATTTTTCTCATTCTTTGGTCATTTGTTACTTCATGATAAGTTAATCTATCTTGATGTAATTTGATTTACTACAAAGTGAGTACACCTGGACAACCATGCCATATTTTTCATCATGTTTTTAGTTAAATGACTGTGTTTTGTTGTTCTTAACTTTTAATTTATTTTTTGATATTCAAGATCCATTGCAGGGGAGTAAAGCTGTCTCCTTTTAAGGGCTTTCTGTGTATGTACGGAGTTTCTTTGTTATAAGTCTCACGCTTTGTCCTGGTTTCAGGCATATGACATGCGTAATGCTGGAGCTGTGATTCATAGCCATGGAATGGAATCATGCATCAATCCACATTCAAAAGAATTTCGGGTAAATATTTTGACCTTCCTCGAATTAGGCCAGTGTTTCATCTTCAAGTTAGAGTTTGCATAATACAAGGTTGGTTTCTCAATTCTCTTTTGGTTGTATTACATCTAGTTCTTTATATAAATGTTGGTGAAGAAAAGGAGTGGGTTTCAAGTATAACAGGAACTGGAACAGATAAAAAAACTTATGCTACGAGCAAGTTATCAATAAACTTGTAACATTATCGGTCGATATCAATTTAGGATAGTCTCATGTAAAAAGATTAGTATGGGCTTGATTATTCTAACTTGCTGTGCAACTACTGATGTATCGATAAATCTTGGCTTGCATATTCATCAGTGGTTCGGTGTTTGGATTGGACAATCTGGTTAGTTATAAAACTATAATAAAATAGTTTCATTTTCGCTTGGTAGTCCCACACTTGACATAAAGAAGTAGCTTTTTGAGGTGCTAGCATCTACTTGCTCCGTCCCAGATTAATCTTCCTAATTGAGTAATGCACGAGTATTAAGATTTTGGTAAATTATATGGTAAAATATGAGCAAATGTCTAGAATGCCTATAATAAATATTTTTCAACTAGTCAATCACGTCTTAAATATTTTTCAACTTACCAACAACCCACTTGACTTGTATTGGAAACCGTCAATTTAATTATTAACTAGGAGCATTAAATAGGAGGTTGGAGGTAAGGTTAAAATTGGAAAACATAAAAGAAATAGTTACTTACTTTAGAAAGAGGACAATTAATTTGGGACAGACTAAAATGAAATTATGACAATTAATTTGGGACGGAGGGAGTATCTTTCAACACTACCAAAAGACCGAAGTTGCAATACCCTTAAGAATTGGACCGACTGACTTCTGAATACTCTAACTGGAAGGAATCTCCAACTTCTACTAGAATTCAATCCGGCAAATAATCCTCTGTACCCGTGTATGTTCCCATTCCTGTGTCCAACCGCTCACAATTCTCCATGTGGGCATTTCTTCTAATTATATATACACAAGATGAATTTTGAGTGGTTGGGTACATGAATGGGTACATACACGGGTACAGACGATTATTTGCCAATCCTCCTAAGACGTGCCACATTTTCTAGAAACACCAAGGAAAACAAAACAAAGGATTTTCTTTGCAACATATCAGCCAGTTGACATAGCTCTTTCAAGTTGTGATCCTCTTTAATGTATTTTGTATCTTCATATTATTTTCTCTCTTTCAGTTTTTCCTTTTTTTCCTTCTTAACTTAATTTTATTTACTGTGTGCAGATCACTCATATGGAAATGATCAAAGGAATCCAGGGACATGGTTATTATGATGAACTTATTGTTCCAATTATTGAGAATACCGCACATGAGCGTGAGCTCACAGATTCTCTCGCTGAAGCGGTATATCTTTACATTCTTCTCACGGAAGGCCATTTCTCTGGCTTCTTTTTTCTACCCTATTCATATCTCCATGTACTTTATTTATATCGTGATAAACTGAAGAATTTTAAATAGTATTTGCAAAGAGGAACCAGTTTTGATTTATGGGGTAGCCCGGGGCCTCTTCCCATACTCATGTTCATCAATCTTTTGTAAATAGTGACAAGCTGGTAGGTCGAGGTTTCGTCACCTGATATTATGTTCATGTGTAAGCATGTTGTAGCTTATTTCCATGTCTCGATATTCCTACTATATAATGTTATTGTGGATCCAGTAACTTCTTTGACTTGGGTGTCCTCTAGACTAATTTTCTGAGGATGGATAATATTTTCTTCCAGTTTTTTCTTGCAAAATTATTTTTGGATCGACTTCCAGTGTTTATTGCTAAGTATCACTGTTATTTACATGTTTATAGATTAAAGCATATCCTAAAACAACAGCTGTGCTGGTTCGGAACCATGGAATATACATATGGGGAGATTCTTGGATAAGTGCTAAAACTCAGGTTGGTGTTACTTGAGGCTTGTTTTTTTGTTCACAAGATCCCGATTTTTTCATCCAGGTTTATTTGAATATCAAATCTTTATTTAATCATATGACAATTGTATTATATGGCAATGCTTATATCCATATCCTCTTGAGTTCACTTCCACTTTTCATCACGATATATATTTGCTCTTAGGTTGACATGATAATTTCAATTCTTTAGTGACCATTTAATAGAACATGGATAGAAGTATGCTCAGTTTTGTAAACTCAGCTTACCTCGAAGTGTTGCTATTACTTTAGCAAAAATACCTACATTGTTAAACACTAGCATAATTCTTAAACTTCTTACTTTCAAAGTTTTTTAATGTGAATATACATGGACGTAATAGTAAATGAATTATTGATTAAACTTTACCAACCAATCACTATTATTGGTTAGTAGTGGTTGGTATATGGACTATTTATTATTGTGTGCTTATATATATTCACATAGAAAACTTTAAATGCAAAAAACTTATTCCATTGATGCATTCTTCTTTGTCTCGTCCTCTCCGTCGCTTGGCTTATTAATATAAGAAATATATTATAGAACTTGTATAATTTCAAATGAGGCCTTGGTATGAATGACAGACTACCTCTATTCTTGTTTGGGGAAGAATTGTCTGAGATATCCACGAGAAAATGAGACTTGACTAATATGATATTATATGTGATTTTATTTTTTAGGTCGAGAATTTCGTTTTTTCCCATGAAAATGAGACTTAACTAATACAATATTTCATTTTGGTTTTTACTTCTCTAATGCCAATTTAGTTTTGTGAAACTCAAGGTAAAAATTCTCGAAGAAACTACTCACGTCCCTAAAATAAATTTTAACTTTTTATACATGCTCTAACGATAAAATAAATGTCCTCAACTTATTTCTCTATGCACGAGCTAAATTGATTTTAGGGTGGACATTAAAACTCTCAATAATATGCGAACTACACGAAATCAAAATAAGCAAGTTTTTATGACTGACTTATAATTTGGAGAAAAAATTGAACCCTTATATTAAAATAAAAATAAAAAATAAAAAATAAAAAATAAAAAATAAAAAATGAAAATACAACTCTAATTAATATTAATAATACTAATAAGTAGAATACATTTTTTTTGAATAATAATAAAAATTTTATTTGGAAATTCAGTTTCTAAAAACGAATATTGAATCAAATTATTTTGACTTTTTTAAAATCGAATCGAATAAACTAAAATACAAAATATATTGAACCGTATAATGAAATTTGATTTAGTTCGGTGAGATATTTCAATTTAACACCATAGGTTTTTCTCAATATAAAAAGTTTTGAAATGAATAGAATGATGTAGCCCCTGGATGAATTGAGAATGGGCCAATGGTTGGGTTGGATTTTCCGTGTTTACTCTAAAAAAAGTCATCCCCTATAAAAGCGTCACTCTTATCTTCTGCCTCCTCTAACTTAGCAAAGGTTTGGAAAGTTGCCCTAAACGACGGCAAAGACACTCCAGACTTTCTCACTTTGATATTTTTTTTAGTAAATTGAGGGATCCGCCATCACTAAAAGGTAACTGAGCACTTCAACAATGTAGGTATTTTTGCTAAAGTAATAGCAACACTTCAACAATCTGAAAAGGAAGAGAATAAAAATATTCAAGGTCTTAGAATATAGACTAGTGATTTCTTCTCCTGAAACTGTGATTTGGCGTTTGTTCCACATTCAATATAGCAGTACATTCCAAAATCAATAATTTAGTTAGAAATACATTCCAGCCAAGGACAAATTCATCCCCCCCCACCTCAAGAATTATGTAAAATTTAGTTTTCGCCCCCGACCTCCAATGTCTGGCTTCGTCCTTGATTCCAGCTATGTTGGATGTATTTACAACCCCTAGTTCATGGGACAGTCATCATGCTATATTGCACGTATGCACAACCCCTCATTATGTGACTGTCCATCGTCATCGCATCACTGGAATGGTTGAATGACATCTTCTGTCTAGCTTGCTACAGTGATCCCCAATCCTCTCATATCATAATTACTTTGCTTGGCTTGCCATAGTTTCTCCTGACTTTGCCGAGTGTCAATTGTCAAAGTATTTCCCAATATTGCCTTATTTTGAGATTTAGTGCATTACTATCTCAGTCTGAGTACCTAAAATTTCATTTGAGCTTTGTTTGGTAAACTACGTTCTCTGATTAACGGCCTTACTTTCCAGGCTGAATGTTATCACTATCTCTTCGATGCTGCCATTAAACTTCACCAATTAGGATTGGACTGGTCAACCCCTACTCACGGTCCCATCCATAGTGCTAATGGGGTTTTAAGCAGCGTTAGAAATTCAAATACATCCACAAAAGCAAGAAAGGTTGGCTCAGATAATGGAATCGGACCATCAAGAGTAAATTTCTGAACTTCTAAATTCTTTGATTTAATGTGAGTTCAATATAATCAGCATCCTAATTCTAGTATATTCATTTGTGGTACTTATTCCCTTGCAGCGTTGTATTGTTCTGGACATTGAGGGAACCACCACTCCAATATCGTTTGTCACAGACGTTCTCTTCCCATATGCTCGTGATAATGTGGGAAGGCACTTAGATGAAACATATGACACATCAGAAACTCGAGATGATATTAAGTTACTACGAGCTCAAGTACGTTATCTCAATGTCCAAAAGAGGTCTTTGATAAATTGTATAGCTTGGTAGGGGAAGCGCCAGAGAAAATCTTATGTCGTCTCTTCATTATCTTCCTTTAGGGGGCAATTTTTTCCGTGAATAAACTTGTGGAAACGATGCTCATTCTCCCAGAGTGATTAGGATTTGTCTTAGTCTTATTATGTTCAAGCAGAGAAGCTTGTATCTCTTGAAATGTTTCCATTGGTTGAGTCCATAGACAAAATGGCTCCCTCACGCTACATTCTTCTTGCAGGTTGAAGAAGATCTAGAAATAGGCATTCCAGGCGCTGTTCCCATCCCGCCTGATGATGCAGGGAAGTATGAGGTGATTGCAGCATTAGTTGCTAATGTGGAGGCTATGATTAAGGCTGACAGGAAGATCACTTCCTTAAAGCAATTGCAAGTAAGTCGAGAGATGCTTTCCAATTGTTCTTCCTTTCTTTAACCTTTTCCGACATATGATATTGCCGTATTTTTACTGTTAATTTGGAAGCATTACGCTATTATTTTGAAAAGCAGCGGATTTACTTAGTTGGCGTGTTACTCTCCAGGGTCATATTTGGAATACTGGATTCCGGAATAATGAGTTAGAGGGGGTTGTTTTCGATGATGTACCAGCAGGACTTGAGAGGTGGCATGCCATGGGCATCAAGGTCACTCCCAACTTCATATTTTCTTCTGATAGCCACCCTGCATACTAATGGTCTAAAACAATACAACACATATTACTAAAGTAGCTCGGGGTTATATAATTCTAGTGTCTCTCTGTTTCATGCCTCAGGTGTATATATACTCCAGTGGAAGCAGATTAGCTCAGAGGAATTTATTTGGTAACTCTAATTACGGGGACCTGAGAAAATATTTGTCTGGTTTTTTCGACACTACAGTGGGGTAACTTTTTGCTCACGGAATAACCTCTTTGATTTACCATTCTTTTGTTCTTAATTTATCTCGTTTACTGACCCCCCCTCCCCCTCCCCATCCTTTCCTTTGTGGGGTATCTTTCTCCATCATTTCATTGCAGGAACAAGAAAGAAACAAGAAGTTATGTAGAAATTTCTGAATCTCTCGGAGTAGATGATCCTTCAGAAATTTTGTTTCTCACAGATGTCTATCAAGAAGCTACAGCTGCCAAAGCAGCAGGTAACATGCTTGTAATTCGTATTAAACAAAAAGAGGAAGCAAAACGAATTGCGCGTTTTTTTTATTATTATTATTATTTATAAAATGGCCGTAACAAAAAAACTGGCTCTTGGACTTGTGCATGTTGCTTACATTGTTGTCGTGTGTTTCTTGGATGCTCCGATGCATATATCAGGTTTGGAAGCCATAATTTCTGTGCGGCCAGGAAATGCACCTTTGCCGGAGAATCATGGATTCAGGACAATCAAGTCTTTCGCGGAAATATAAGATGGGATACAATGTACTTTTTCATAAAAGGTTATTCCCTTGTTCTAAAGTGAATCATCTGAAATATAAAGGTGCTGTTGCTGCTAAACTGAGAAAGACCTCCACACTTTACTTAGCATAGTAGGTTTCATGCCTGCGCGATGCCCGGTTGTATTTATAATGAATAATCACGATTACAACAACAAAATAAATTAGAATGAATATTATATTTTCATCCAAAATCAAAGAATATGAAATCGTCAAGTTCTGGGTATTGAGAGTGTTCTATAATCTGGTTACTCGAAATAATATTCTCTTTTTGTGTTTACCTTTTCCATGTTCATTGAGATGCACATACTGAAGGCTTGATTTTCTCATAATGTAAGTTTTGATGGTATTTTTTTGTTTTTTTTATGAGGGAATGCATGACTGGTTTTGGTTTATATAGTCGGTTATTTTCGTGAAATATTAAATCTAATTTATGATGCAAAACTTTTAGAATTCCTTATGATGCAAGACTTTTAGAATTCCTATATACATGAATAAGAATTCCGTTTTTTTGGAACATTACATTTACTTCATAGTGCAAACCTTTTATAATTCCTATATGCATTAATAAGAATCAGAAAATTCATTATGCATATTTTTTTTATGTAAGCCTTTTAGAATTCCTATATACATTAAATCTACTTCATTAAAAAGGAAAACTATTGAACTTCTTCATTTAAAAAAACATTGAACTTCTTTATTTAAAAAAACTTATTCAACTTCTTCATTTAAAAAGAACCAATGAACTTCTTCATTAAAAAAAGAAGGGCACTGCAATAAATTGAAAATATATTTCTATAATCACGACTTATCTAAAAAGTCTTTGTTAATCCTCCGATTCAAAATATAAGTTTTTTTAGGGATTATTTTTTGTTGTAAAATATAGATCTTTTTACAAGAATTGTGTATTTATTGACTAATTTACCCTTATATTATTTTCTCTATATATTTATTTCGGTAAAAATATATAGTTCTCATGCAACTCTTCATTACTTTATTTGTTCTTTAGATTATTAATTAGGGGTACTTTAGTCATCTTAATTAATATATTAATTTGAATGAAAACTTTTAAAAATGCTTATATTTTGAATCGGAGAGAGAGTAATAATTATGTTGCAGAAGAAAACAAACAGACAGGATCTTCTGTCCTTCTATTACTTTTTGGCATCTCATCCAAAAATTGATATTCATTCACTTAACAAGAATTGAGAGGAAATGGCTGAACCTAGGCGAGAACTCACAATCTAAGGAAATATCACAAGAAGAAGCCGATCATCTACTACGGAGCAACAAGAAATTAAAGGCAGATGATCAAGAGGAAAAGAAAAATGGCAATGAAGAAGGGGAAGTCTATGCAAGTCAACTGATTAGTTATAAGGATACATTCAGACTCGCAACATTAGGGAAAAATTCCCTATGGGACGGACCTTGTGGGTACCTGTGAGACTTGGAGGCCTGCGGAATCTACCCTGCATGTGGGTCCTGTGTGAAATTATGTGAGAGAAGTGTGGGTCCGGACCCATTGGGTCCGCCCTATGCCAGACTTTCCCCAACATTATTTATAAGAAAAACTCCATGGTTCACCATCTTGATGAGTACTCTGATTTTGAGATTGACTCCGATGAGTTACCGACGATTAGACTATCTAGGGAGGATAAGCTTAGATGCAGAGGGCCGTGAATTAATAGTGTTATCATCAAGCCCTGCGGGAAACATCTAAGTTATGGGTATATTGATTACAAGGTTAGACATCTTTGGAAATCTTTGGAGGATCTTAGACTAATAGACTTGAGAAATAATTTTTTATAGCAAAATTTAGTAGGGAATATGATTATTTTGACACTTATGCCCTTGTATCTAGAAAAACATCAATCAGGCTAATTATTGCTTTTGCAGTCTTGTTTGATTTGGAGATCCATCAAATGGACGTGAAAACAGCTTTCCTTAACGGAGAACTGGAAGAAGAAATATATATGGAACAACCTGAAGGGTATGTTGTTCCAGG
>JAOWBF010000035.1:7725019-7735114 GCA_028566175.1 Vinca major
GCGAAACTGATAAAATTTTGCAAAATTTTCCAAAATACACATCAAATTTTGATGAATAGTAATATTTTTAAAAATCTTGGGGGCTGACTTCGTCCCTGGTCTTTGATTGAGCTTAGTATGACTAAGTAAATTGCATGCTCTTCACCTATCTGTCCGAGTAGATTTGTGATGGTTGAGCCTTACAAAGAGCTCGGCCAATGTCTCTTATCTGAGCCCACAACTTGTGTGGTTATTTCAGGACATGACTTTCTCATTATTTTAGGCACTTTTATCTAATTTTATTGTTAATGTATTCTTATTTAGCTAAAAAAAACTATATTAAAAAAAGAAGTTGAATTTATTCATACTTTAAAAGCAATAAACTAATGACATAACTTGTGTATTCATGCACATTGAAATTCTAAAAAAAACATATATATTCAAATAAGTATTTATCCAACTTAGCCAAAAAAAAAAAAAACGTATTTATCCAAAACAAAGCATGTATTAAAATAAATGACTTGTAAAAATCTGTATTTGCATAAAGTAAAAATTTAAAAGCAATTTTAAAAAACTGATGATAAAGCAATGGAACGTCTTGGTCATGTCCTTGCCTTGCTGCCCAAGTATATAAAACCTGTACTTCCTTTTCTTTTAAAAGCAATTTCCAAAAATATATATTCAGCAAAAAAAAAACTCCAAAAATATCATGTAAAAGCATTCTCATTCTCGTTAGATTGTGGAAGACGATTTATTTATTTATTTTGTATTTTTTTTAATAAATATACAACCAAATATGTCTTACAAAAAAATGTTTTTTTTCAACAACTTAAACAAAAATCCAGCAATAAAGAATAGACTCATAGTGGATTTACACACTTTAGCATACAATCACTTATATTAAGGAAATTTTGGTCTATTCGTTTCACGAAAAAGAGTTAGATTAGATCTTCTATAAGAAGAAGAAGGAGAGTGAGAATCAATGGAGTCACCGCCGCCGCTCGCCTGTTACCTGTCTCAGAATCGAAGTAATTTGTTTTTTATGTAATTTAATCGTTTAATTTTTATGTCTTTTGGTGATAATTTATTTATTTTTATCATTTTTCATTGGTTTGGTGAGGTGATGGAAGGGAAAATAGTGGTGCAGGAAAAGAGTGTTTCCAGGGATTAGTTCGTTGTGTATGGAAGCGGAGGTGATTGAAATTGAGCCTCCTGTTAATTGGAGTTCGAAGTCGAAGTCGCTTAAGCAAAAGGAGGTGAGGAAAATTAATGTTAAGGGGTTCTTAAGTAAAATTGTTTTGTTTTGGATTTGTTTTTTTGTTTCCTGTATGTGATCAGTTCGTCTAAATTATTGATTCACTGCTAGAGTTGAATGTGAACTCGGTTCCTTAAAAAAAAATTGAAAAAAAGAAGAATATTGAGCCTGAGTTTTGTTTGAGATAAGTGGCAAACTTATGGTAAAGATGAAAACTTTGTTCCGTGTTAGATTGCTTAGTTGTGTCTGAAAGGTTCTGTTTCCGAAAGTTTAATGATGTAATTTTGGAGGGTGCTAAAAAATGGGTTATCTTGAATAATTACTTTTGACTTAGGGCTACACTGACGTTCTGGAAACTGTGTGCTTTATGATTTTTCCTACTATTATTCAGCTAATACAAGCTTTAATTGTCCTTTAATCCTAATACTGCTGAGTGGCATCCCAATGTCAACTCTGTGTCCTGATGATTTTCGATTTCTAATTTTTGGGTGCTCCTCTGGAAGTTTTTTGTTTGTTTGCTTTACCTAACCATCTTAGGAATTCTTAATTAAGTGAGTTGTATTAGGTCAAATTTCTTGCACTTGTTTTTTCATAGATCATTTTGAAAATTTGTGACTAGTTTTGGAAAAAAAATTACATTTTGATACAAAAGAAATGGGATGATGTTTCTGGATTCTTGTTATGCAATGTGCTCTGATAGAAAGATACGCAGGGCCTTTTAGTGGTGACAATTATTTTCCCGTGTCTTTTACTTATACAATTTCATTTCTATCATTGCAACTTGTTGCTTATATATGTTTTCTGAATGCTTATATTCGTTATTTTTTTTACTGTTGAACTTCTCTTGAATTCATCCTTTTGTAGGTCTATTGCCCTGAAATAATAGATGTTGATATGGATGATGATTCTGATGAATCATGCTTATTTCTATGGAGGATGATACAAGTGGCAAACACAAGGTAATTGTAAGTGTGTAGCTTCATAATTTTTTATCAACTGTATAGATTCAATTTTTTTTTGGACTGGCTTAGTGGTCATATATGACCTGCAAAGGTTAAGTTGATATTGGCAAATTCATAACTTTGGACACTGTCAAATATGCTTAACTAAATACACGCTCTTGCACCAAATCGTAATGGTGTTTATGTGGTCAAGGTACTTCCGGTTAATACTCAAACTGAATTCCTATTTAAAAATAGAAAGAAAAGAAAAGAAGAGAATATATAAGATCTTGAACATATATACTTCATGGATATGAATGTGAATCCACGTTCTTTGTTTTATATAGGTTGTTGTGCTTGCCAATGGGAAAACAATTCTTACAAGTTCATATGATAAATCTTGTGGAAAGTCCAATAATGCTTCTTATTCCTTTGGTCGTTTTTAATTTACATTAGATAAGTTTTTTTTTTTGCCCTTATAGCTTTTGCTAGCCCTTTTAGCAGGATCTTTGGTTTCTGTTTTGATGATATTCATACACATGCTTTAACTGATGCTTCTTTTCCAGATGCAGGAAACTTTTCGTAGTGGTTCTGGAGGCTCTGCTAACGGAACCAATCATGTGCCTGGGGATTATCTAAAATCATCAGAGAAAAATTATGATGCAGGATCACATAATATAGTTGATGTAGATGATTTTGGTTCTGATATGCATTTCGGAGAAAATGAGTATATGGATATGTTTTACGATGATCAGTTGTATGATGATCGGTATGCTATGTTGCAATCGCATTTCGACCATCTAGATATACCTCCTGGTGTTGAGGTTCCCTTTCCTTGGTTGATGGCCGAGGAAGGAAATAAAATGAATCTTGCTATGGCAAGTACATCAACTCATCCTACACCAGATATTCAGTTGGATCCTTCTGGTTATTCTCCTTGGATAGATCCATCTCCTTCTTGGCCATTGGAATCTGAACAAACAAATCAGAAGCCAGTTTCAGGGGGTAGTTTGACAATCCAAGACCAATTGCTAGGAGTTGACAACCCTCAGAAGTTGAAGTCATATTCAAAATCTGCAGATTCTTCTGAAGCCAAAAAGAAGTCATTAGCCTCCAGGAGTAGAGCAAATTTGCAATCAAAATTAATCAAGGATTCATTAAATTTCCCAGTTTTCCCACAAAAAGTGGAATCTCTTAAGTCACTTCGCTTTCATGAATCTTCACATAGCAAAAGAAAACCTCGCGACTGGTATAAGGTTGCCGAAAATAGTCTGCCGAAACAATTTCCTGCTGTTGGAGATAGTTTTCCTAAATTTGGGAAGCATGTTGCTGGCGGTGGGCTGATGTAGGCATGCATCCGGAAACACTTAAGAATGTTATGTGGTCAAGCATGGCCCAAAATGAATATGGAAACCCTCCAAGTATTGCTCATCCTCAATCAGGATTTTTCCAGCAATCACTGGTCATACCTGTCATCTCCCAGGAAATGCCCTTTGGCTCCTGGAGCCCTATTGAGAGTAAAAAAACTCTCAAGTTTACCTGGAAATTCTTCAGATTCATCTGGGCCAACTACTATAGAGTATGGAAATCCGGACGAAATTTTGAAGAAGTTTGATCTTTTCAAAAAATTTGATACCGTCCAGGATTGTTCAGACCACTATTATAATCGGAATGGCTCTTCACTGAAGCAGGTAATATTTACTTTTCAGAAACACTTTGATCTGCTCGTGCTTCTCTTTTTTTTTCTAACGTCGAGGTAACTTTGTTCTGATTCAGTCGTCAAAAAGTTGGTCAAAGAAAATACAGGAGGAATGGAAGATTCTTGAGAGAGATTTACCTGGTAATTACTCTAAACGTTTGGATATCCTTTGTTGTTATTCTCAGTCATTATGATTCAAATGATTTTCAAGTGGTTAAATTATATAGATTCTTTACGATGGGACTATTCTTGACTTTATTTATTTTAAGAAACATCGGCCAACTCTTTTTGGAGTGTTTATTCTTCTTGTTTTTTCTAATACTGATTTACAAGTGGGTACTTTTCTTCCTGTAACAGAGACAATACTCGTAAGAGTCTATGAGTCAAGGATGGACCTTTTGAGGGCTGTGATAATTGGTGCAGAAGGGACTCCATACCACGATGGTCTCTTTTTCTTTGATATGTCTTTCCCGAGCAATTATCCTAATGTTCCTCCGGTATAGTACTGAACTTTTTGTTGGCTTTGTTAACCACATCCACGTGTATACTTCGGCATTCTAACTGTAGCAATTTACTTTTGACAGCTAGTACACTACCATTCTGGTGGCCTTCGTATCAATCCCAATTTGTACAACTGTGGTAAAGTATGCCTCAGCCTTCTTAACACCTGGAGTGGCAGCCAGAAAGAGAAGTGGATCCCTGGTTTATCGACCACATTACAAGTGCTCGTCTCTATACAAGGGCTAATTTTGAATGCAGACCCCTTCTTCAATGAGCCTGGATATGCAAACATGAGTGGCACACCAAAGGGAGAAAAAAGTTCACTTCATTACAATGAGAACACGTTCATCTCGTCTCTCAAAACAATGGTATATTCCATTAGGAGGCCACCAAAGGTAACTGGAGTTTTCTTATAATCCTTGTGTTTTTATGAGGTTTTTCTAAATGTAGCGCTTGGTAGGATTGATCAGTACATGTACCTGTTATTTTCGGCATAACGCGAGTAACATAAGTTATTTGTGATCTTTATGTGTGTATTTCGAATGGGTTCATGCCTCAAGTCAAACATAGAGTCACACTTTTCGCTTGGCCTTTGGGTTAAAAAGAATGAAGGGAGACTGTTAAGAGGGTGGCATAAGGGCAGTGTACTTCATTGTATTCTGATTGTGCTGTGCGTAACTAGATTCAATTGTTTTCCGGCCAGCTTTCTGGGTCATTATTCTATTATTCACGATATATTTGCTTTGTTTCTTACTGCAGTACTTTGAAGATTTTGTGGCTGGGCACTTTTTGAAACATGGTCACGATATCTTGGTGGCCTGTAAAGCATATATTGGTGGAGCTCAAGTAGGCTGTCTTGGCAAAGGTGGCGTTCAGGATGTTGATGAGGGTGATAAGGGCTGCTCACAGCATTTTAGGAACAATCTTGCAGGTTACATAAAAACTGCCGTGGAGTCATTTACTCGAGTTGGAGTGAAGGATTGTGAGGAATTTCTTTCTTTAGCTCAGAAAGCAACAAGCCAGCAGTTTCCAGTTCCGCCAATTTACCCCGATTTTAGTTTCCCTGATTTTAATCCTTATTGAGTTGGCTAAGAAGGCAATTTTAGGAATATGTCTGTGTTTAGTCCATATGATGCTTTGTAGATTTGAATGGACTTTAAATTATAGAGCCATCTTAGGAATGTGACATTTCGGTGCTCTAATATGTTGTCCTCTGTCAATAAAGTGTATATAGTGGTGGCTTGTGGGCTGAAATATTTTGTAGTTGATTTGGGCAGATTGACAATGTAATCTACCTTCTAATTTCAACTGTATAGGCAAGACCTTTTTATTCTCATTTTGTGCTGTATAGATTGTTAGGTTCTACATGGGTCTTGCTTGTTACTTCTAACCAGTAACCAGTGCTAAAATACCATATCCATCCTGTTTATGTTGTAGGAGTAACAAGTGCAAAGTTGTGTTGATGATTGTTTTTTTTTTCTTCCTTTTTTACGTAGTCGTTTGATCTGACTGATAAGATTGAGATTTGAATGACACTTTGACTGCTCTTGGAGGAATTTTTGCAAACATGTGACATATTTGCTCGAACTCCCTACCACCAAAGTCTTTTCCCCCAAACATCAAGGATTGGATGATAAGAGTATAATCAACTGTTTTTTGGTGTGTTTGTTACTGTTTCATCTTTCAAGTCTATGCATAGTGTGGGAATATTGTTTACATCTTGAAATTGAATGCTTTCTTCCACCATCCTCATGAACAAGTCGTTGTGGCTCTAGTGCGGAAGTTCAGCATGTGAGGGACTTATTCTCGTTTACCTAATTGAATTTTTTACGGTCAAAATTGATTTAAAACAGACAACTGTCCTGATTTTACGACAGGACATATGTTCTGTTTTTATGTCATGTTTTAAGACATCCTGAATTTTGTTTGTTCCGCATAAGATCCGACATGTGAACGAGTCCGGAGACGAGAAGACTTGCTGCCTTCCTCAACGTGTACTCGACTCTCTCTTCTTGTTTTGGTTGGAATCTTCCAAGTCTTCGTGGAAGTCAATGAATTTGTAATTATTGCAACTTACTTCGGATGCTGCTAAGCAATTCGGTCCGAAGACTTTGCTCACTACCTGTGATTACTACCGAAGACTTTGAAAATAAACTTTCTTCTTATATAATAATCAATAGAAATGACCAAAAAAATATCTTCCTCTTTATCTGATCTGAGTGAGCTATTTGATCTTTAACAATGAAATCTTCTTTTAGAATTTCTCAATCACAAAGTTTGTTTCAAATGACAAACTTGTATACTTCCTTGTTATTTTGCTTCTTCTTCTTCTGCAGAATATATGGCTCCTCCTCTGCAGAGATTTCCTACAGTGATCATTGTGGTTCCGTTGTCCCTGAATCAACCTCAACTGTTCGCACTCAAGTGGATAACTTTCCGTTTCTACATCCACACACAAGTTACTACACAGGTGGTGAGAACATTCTTCGAAAAACATCCTATTTTCCTGCTAATGATGATCAGCACCTTTATAATTCCAGTTATTCTGTGTCATTCTATGCCACTCGAAATGTGTACGAAACTGACATTGCCGGCGTTTACAAGGTACAGGCATACCTGAAATTTCGTTCACCATTTTCGTTGTATAGTAATTCTTCTGTCTCAGGTGAGTATAGAAGTCATCGGTCTCATCGTAGTCGCCACTTGGGACAATTGAAGTTTCTCTTGAATGGGTTCTGGTCAGAATCTAGTGAAAATCTTTGTACGGTTGGATCAGCCTCTTGGGAATCAGAATCAGGTGTGTTTCTTGAACTTGAAGCTGTTTTTAAGCTTAATGTACCTAAGAAGTCAACCGTTTTTACGAGTTTAGTTAAGGGAAAACTGATAAGCTTGAATCCTCCCAAGGATAGTAGGTACTTTGAGCCAATTAAGATAGTTTCAGTCCCCTTAATTAGAGATTATAGTTATACACTGGCTGGGAAGGATCTTGATAATGGAGGGTGTTTTGGAGGAGGAATCAATGTACAACCTAAACAATTTCTTAGTTTTAAATCAAGAAGCTTCTGTTCATTACTTAATTATGGTAATTATGATTTGGTTCTGGATTATGATTCAGGGTGTAAAGGTATGGAGAATTGTAGTCCTTTTCAAAAGGACGTTTCGTTCTTACCTCGTACTATGTCTTTGTCTGCAATTCAATGCTTTAAGGAGGAAGAAAAGCTAAGGTACATTATAGAATTCTCAAACAATAGCAAAAGTTGGTATTACCAATATTTTGATCTCAAGACAGTGTTGATTGGAGAAGGATCATGGCAGAGGAAGACGAATCAGATGTGCGTCGTCGCCTGCAAAATCCTTAATCCGAGTTCTCCAGGAGATGCTCGTGTTGGGGATTGTTCAATAAGGTTGACTTTCAGGTTTCCTGTTGTTTGGACAATTAACAGCACTAGCACAATACTTGGAGAAATTTGGACTAATAACACCGTGAATGATCCTGGATACTTCAAGACGATTAAGTTCAGGAGTTCCGGTGATAATGAAATGAGATTTCCAGGCCTGAAATATGAGTATACTCAACTTGCGAAGGCAAGAAACTCATGTTCCGCGAAGACAAAGTCTCCGGTGAAGGGTGGGACCTATTTCCCAAAGGGAGATTCTTATGAAATGAGGTTCCAAATGTCAATAAATCATCCTGGGGAAATTATCTGTAGGGGTGATGCAGTTCCCGTCTCAACTGGTGATGATATTTTTCAAGGAAACAATGTCATCCTTTCGGAATGGGGAGAAGATGGTCATGTTAGCGTTATCGGTGAAGATGAGGAGATTTCCAATACTAGTAGCTCCATGAATATGAGTTACAAAATAACCTTGTATGATATCATATGGGGGGAAAAAATTTCTTCTCTGAATTATTCTTTGGATCCCAGAGGTGCTTTGCAGATTACTGCTGAAGGGGTTTATGATTCCGAAAGAGGGCTTCTTTGTATGGTGGGCTGCAGAGGGCTATACTCATACAACCAAAACCAGTATCTGGACTGCGAAATCCTCGTAAATTTTGAGTTTCCTTCACTAAATTCAAGAGACGCAAGTTACATTGAGGGAACCATCGAAAGCAGGAGGACAGAAACTGACCCTCTTTACTTCGATCAGTTGAAATTTTCTTCGTATTTTTACTCTTCTGTCCAAGCCAAGAAATCGGTATGGAGGATGGATTTGGAGATCATATTGGTTCTAGTCTCAAACTCAGTTTGCTGTATGTTTGTGGTATTTCAGATCTTCTATGTTAAGAAGCATCCTGAAAAGCTACCGTTCATTTCAATCACGATGCTTACCATCCTCACCTTAGGCCACTTCATCCCTCTTGTGCTAAATTTTGAAGCTTTGATCTTAAAGAATCGGTATCGGCGGAATGTGATCTTGAGAGGAAGTGGATGGCTTGAAGTGAATGAAATGAGTGTAAGGCTAGTTACAATGGTAGCATTTCTCCTCCTATCGCACCTCCTCCAATTGGCATGGACAGCGAGATTGAATGAAGGGAACGATAATCATTCCTGGATATCAGAAAGGCGAGTTATATCTGTCTCTTTACCGTTATACATAGCAGGTGGATTGATTTTTTTACTTGTGAGTTGGAAAAATTCTTCCAACTTATCTGCTTATCAAGAAGGTTTCGATGTTTGGAAAAATTCTTCCACTTTGATGTTTCTGAGATCCTATGCTGGTTTGATTGTTGATGGATTTCTATTCCCTCAAATCCTCCTTAACATGTTTCAGAATTCAAGAGAAACTGCTCTTTCTCTGCCATTTTACGCGGGAATTACATTAGTCCGATTGTTGCCCCACGCGTATGATCTCTACAGAATTCGCAGCTTCATTCATCAATATTCTGTTGGATCATACATATATGCAAATCCTAATGCAGATTTTTTCTCTATCGCGTGGGATGTCGTTATTCAATGTGGCTGCATTCTATTTGCTGTGATCATATGGCTGCAGCAGCGGTTTGGGGGGCGATATATGCTGCCGAGGAAACTGAGAGAATTGGAGTTGTATGAAAAGGTTCCTGTGGTTAATAGTGAATAGTTTTCTTGTAATAAATGTTTGGATTCACAATTTGGTGTTATATGATTCTACGAATCCTTAAAATTTCATGTCTTAACATTAAGTATTTAGTTATTCAGGTTTGAGCAATAATAAATTTGTATCCTTGGATAAATATTAGAGCTTCTATCTCCCTTTGTCCATGATTTGATCTTTAATGTTTTTGTGTTTTGGTTTAATTTTCAATCGAGTAGTGCTAGTTGGCTAAGTCTTAGTCAATTAATTGACTAAATTTGTGGCAAAATGGTAAATAATTGGGTGAATCCCTTATACCAATAGGGGGTGAATAGTGTTTAATGTGGATTTTTAGCCAATTTTACTTAGTCGAAAATCATTTTCCTTTTCAATAATGCCCCCAATAATACGTTTTAATTGTAATTCTAAAAGGTTAAAAAAATGCATTTTATAGAATTTTAAAAAAGAAAAGAAAAGATGTTAATAACACTTATAAAAGGCAAATATATATACATATATAGTGAGGTTCACATAAAAAAAAAGATATTTTCCTGGAATGCTCATCCAATCCCCGGAGATATTTGAAAGAAAAAAAAAAAAGCCACTAATGGGCGGATTACATTATATACAACCCTAGATCGATCTATTGTAGCATGCCCCATGCC
>JAOWBF010000035.1:7780076-7790793 GCA_028566175.1 Vinca major
TATAAATAATGATATTTAAATATATATATATATATATATATATATATATATATATATATGACAATTTAATATTCGTGAAATAGAATATAAGATAAAAAATGAGATAGGTGATCTACTCGTCCATACTCTTTTAGTAACTCTATACCGACAAAGTTATAATATAGTATTGAACGTCTTAAATTTAATATAGTACTATATGAAATATTGTTTAGACATGTGTTGGATTCTTTTAGACAGTTGAATATAATAAGTGTTCTCTCCTTATGAATACTTGTTCTAAGACTACTACAAGTGTTTTATCCTAATGAAAAATTTGTTCTTAGGCATGTAACACCTATCTTATGTAATAGGTGTCCTCGCACAAAAATCTTGGACTGTTAATTTTTTTATCCAACAGTTCAGAACAACCAAAATTATTTAGTATATATTGAGTTTTGAGCGTATATACCTATATCATCATATATTTTTCTTTAAGAAACTAATGAGCAGCATGTGTGTATTATATATAGGGTGGTATGCAGAAGGAGAGGGGGAGTTAGATTTACATTGAAGGGACAATCGAACTTCAACATGGTGATGATAACTAACGTTGGAGGAAGTGGTGATATTAAGAATGTACGTACATTTATTTTTTTAAACTCATGAATTTTATATATCTTTTAAATTCATGTTTTTAAAATATGAAAAGACATGTTTCCAAGTGTAGTATAATTTATATTAGTTATTTTTTAAAATTAATAATTTTTATATATAAGTCTCTATTTAAAAATAATCTAACTATAATAATATTTTTCTTTGGTCCTAAAAATATTACTGGATAGACGTTGTGCTGTCAAACACCATTTTGCCTTTTAAATAAAAAATTGACTCAAAAGGTATTACTAGCTATAAATTGGGTACAAGTATCTAATGAGGTGGCATGAATAAGTAGTTTTCCTATCCTACCTTTAAAACCTTCGTCTTTGTTTGGCTTCGACTCCCAAAAGACACAAATTACAATGGGGAAAGAACGGAACAAAGCTCCGAAAGAGGAGAACGGAGCTCCATCTAACCGAGACAAGGATCCTGAATACAAATACGGATCAGAATCCGAGAACGATTCCCGGAGATCCGAAGGTAGGAGGAATCGGAGCAAGCTGAGGAGGAGCCGGAGCCGGAGCTCGAGCAGAAAATCTCGAGACGACGAAGAAGAAGATTCCGATACCCGGAGATCCGAAGGCAGGAGGAATCGGAGCAAGCGGAGGAGGAGCCGTAGCCAGAGCTCGAGCAGAAAATCTCGAGACGACGAAGAAGAAGATTCCGATATGTCGTCGTCTGAATCCGAATCCTATTCCGATTCTTACTCGGATTCCAAGTCGGGTAGTTCGGAGGAGTTATCTGATTCTGAAGAGGAGGAGAGGAAGCGGAGGAAAAGGAAGGAAAGGAGAAAGAGAGAGGAGAAGGAGAAGGAGAAGAAACGGAGAAGAAGGAAAGAAAAAGAGAAGAAGAGGAGAAGGAAAGAGAGGGAAGAGAAAGAAGAGAGAAGAAGAAGAAATAAGAAGAAGAAGAGAGATAAAGATAAGGGTAAAAAAGGAGCTGTTACTGATTCATGGGGTAAATATGGAATTATCAAAGAATCTGATATGTGGTAATCTTTTAATTCTTCTCTTCTTATAAAAGTTCATATTTTTCTGACAATTGAATTTTTAGATTTTGTATAACATGTAGTGTACATCTTTTTAGTATACTTTAATCATGTAGTGTGATAATATCATTAGTGTATTGGACAATGTATGTGTACGAGAAGAGAATATGTATTAGAAGATACAGAGTCGGTTAATGCAGATAAGAAAAATGGTTTCTTTTGTTAATTTCAGCTTCAAACTGATATGTGAGAGAAATTTGGTGGAATTATAAGCTATTTATGCTCATGGTGGGATGATTGGCAAGTTAAAGCAAATGTTTGAGCTAAGGATTAAATGAACTAGTTGGATGGGTGATGAGGGTTGGAAATCATCTGGTCTTTTAGTGAGCAGCTTTGATTGATTTCAGAATACTTTATTTTTTTTGTGAAAATTCTTATTATTTGGGTAGGGGTGTCGAACTTGGGACTGAGTAAGAGTGCTGCATCAACTACGCCTGCCTTCTTTGACAGTTGTAGGAATAGGCAATACTCTGTAGAGGTTTCTTTTTTGAAAAGATTTTTCTATACATGTGGCGGTTGGTCCCTTAAACCCAATTAATTCCTGCCCCTTTAAAAATGAAAGTCTTTGGTTTTTTCGTGATCCCCGACTCCTGAGGAACAGGCTGGGAAGTTGCTAGAATTGTACATAGAGGTTTTCTATGTGTTGCTTTGTTCTATATTGCTTTTGGGGCGATGTTAGGCGGATGTTAGGCTTGATATTTGTTGTGTCTTCTTTGCAGTATGTATTTTTTACGCTTTAATCATATGGTTATTTATCATTTGTCTTGACATGTCGAAGAACAACACTTCCTCTGTCCGACTTCATTTGAATTTCTGAACATTAAGGGGCATCCAGTGTCATCCTTACTTTTTCCCCTCTTTCAAACAAAATCCCATATATTCTGTTGGTTGATCCGAAGTCTAAGCTCTATGATAGTGCTTTATGAATATTCAAAATATGAATGTTCAGAACCAAAAAACCACTTTTAAGGCAGTAATATTCTTGTTGCATGTCTATGTTGACACTTGTGTGGCTGGAATCTTTTTTTCTTGTGACTTTCAGATTTTTGCTAGGTGATGTCGATTCGTTGGCATGATCTAGTTCAATGCACTTGTTCTCAGTCATAAGTGATAAGACAGCAGTCTCTCGTGTGCTTTTTTTAGTTCTTGAAAATATATCACTTCCTTGTAATTTATTCCTGGTTATGAGTACCTTATTCATATCTTTTGGACTTGGTCTCTTTGTTTTGGGTTCTCTTGTGGCAGGATTAAGAGACCTGAGTTCACTGCATGGTTAGCAGAAGTAAAGAAGGTAATCCATATCATATTCATAGCAGTAGTTTTGCACTGTTGCATTGCAAGCTAACAAGCTGATGTATTACTCTTTTATAGGTTAATCTGGAGAGTCTACCCAATTGGGAAGAGAAGCAAATGTTTAAAGAGTGAGTTTTGTATATATCAAGAAGTTTTAATGCTAATAGCTTCTTATCAGATGCACACACACAACAAAACAAAACCATATGAACTAGAAATTTGACTTTAATTTGTCCTTTTCAGTTTCATGGAGGATCACAACACAGCTACATTTCCTTCTAAAAAGTAAGCATTTTTATCATTCTTTTTTATCCTTTTGCCTCTCTTTTTTTGGTTAGAAATCGTATTATGGTTTCTCCTATGTTGGTCAAGCGAAGAGATTCGTAGATAACTGGTCATTCCAGATCCAGACACAGTCTGGAATCTGGATCCCTGCTGCGTTTTGTAGTAAATTACATTGCATATTTAAGGAACGTTTTGTTGGGGGAATGTAGAGTTTTTAATACGAACCATCTGGGAGATGAAAAATGGATCCGAAATAGAGTTCCTTAATCCAGGACGGGAAGAAAGGGAAGAGTAATTACTAATTAGAGGGGTCAGCATGAATCACAGAGAGAGAGAGAGAGAGAGAGAAAGAGAAAGATAAACTTATGAAGATTTGAATTTCACATCGCATATTCTTGAAGTTGTGTGACTGTTAAGCTTCGTATTCATTTTGTCGAAAGTTTTTCTCAAGTTGCTCTAACAATAGATTACTATATTTCCTTCAAGCTGTGTGACTTCTAAGCTTTGTATTCGTTTTGTCTAAAGTTTTTCTCAAGTTGCTCTAACAATAGATTACTGTATTTCCTTTTGACAAGATAATTGTTGGAGTTAAACCTTGTGTGTTACTGATAGAAGAAACAAAGACAATTACAAATTATGATATGCCCAGTGCCTTCTCTTCAATGTGTGTATTTTCAGCATTTTGATTTTTAGCAAATACTGGGTAGTGGGTACTGTGTTCTTTTTCTGGTGGGACATTGTGAGCAAGGCTGTCTATGGATGTTTATAGTGTGTGTCGTTAATTGCTTCCTTTTCCCCCTACTTTGTTCATGTTTTCAGGTATTACAATCTTGATGCTTATCATAGACGTAAAATAGAAAAGCAACTGACGAAAGGTCCAAGGAAGGTTCTGGAGACGGAACGTACTATATTTAATGATGAAGAACAGCGACGGTATGTGTTGGTTCTTGATAGATTTCTTCCTACCATGAACTTTTTGTTGTGGTCACTCATTGTTTCTTCTGTTAAATATTAAAAATGTAGTATAGCATATTTGCATTTCATTTAAGGAAGAACAGCGACTTTATGTGTTGGTTCTTGATAGATTTATTCCTATCATGAACTTTTTGTTGTAGTCACTCATTGTATCCTCTGTTACATATTAAAAATGTAGTATGGCATATTTGCATTTCATTTAAGGAGCGGTGCGGAGTGATTGAAGTAACTTCTAGGAGGTTTTTCCAATTTTCTCTCCTGTTGAACAATGAAAATTTTATAAAATTTCCTCAAACATTTCAGCCAAGAACTGATGCGAGAACGTGAAATACAAAAGGAACAACAGGTGGAAGCTTTGAAGATTTCCATGCAGAGTGGAATGGTAAACTTCTTACTTCTGGGACGGACTGACTTGGCATACAGTAGTATACTAGTATTGTTTGTTGATTGTTTCATTTCACCTGCTTAGGCTCAAGCCATGAAAGAGCAAGCTCAATTGAAGGAAGAGATGGCGTACCAATACAAAATTGGCAATTCTGAGGTGAATATTACTTTGACATTTCACCTTACTTATTACTCCCCCCCATCTTTCCGTCTTCTATAATTTAACATATTTCATCTGCTCAGGCTGCGGCTGCTATTCAGAGAAGGTTGGATCCAGACCTTCCTATGTAGCTGGTTTCCTGTTAAATTTTGCTCATCCTGCAGTGTTCTAGTGATATTACCACACTTTGGGAAGTTAAGACTGGTGCTGGCTTTGAGAATATCATCCATTTGTATCAATTTTATATGATTGAAGTGTTTTAGGAAATGGAAAATATATAGCTGATATTTGCGGATAGAACTTCTATACATTTGAGTTGAAGTAGTTCTTATTTGTTCTTTTGTATGACAAGAAAATTCTGGCACACATCTAGACTCCATATAAGTGGTAGTAGTTGACTCTTGGTAGATTTATTAGTTGCAGTCTTGCAGATTCTGGTTAAAGACCTCGCTTTTGTTCCTGTTAACTTTTTTTGGTTTTTTCATTTTTTAAAAGTTATTTATGGCTATGGCTGAATTTTTTTAAGAAAATAGGGAAATTCTGATATGGAACTAGTCTATATATCCTTACACATGAACTTGCCGTCCACGAACCCCCACCTCTGCGATCGTCATCACGACCACCACTAGACCACCCTCTCCTCCTCCACCAAAACCCACTTCACTATCTACAAAATCATGCCTCGATCTGAAAATCTAAATGGGAGAAAACGTCTTCCATCCCTGTTGGTACCATACTATTACAATCTCCCCTGCTTTATATTTTGTGGTGATTTTGGCTGAATTGTTTGTTCTTGATGATTGGTAATTTTTGCTCATTTGATTGTCAATTTTGCTGGGTTTTTGTTCATTTGCATAAAAAAAAATCATTTTTCTGTTCTTATTTGATAATCTGCAGTTATTTGGACTGAATTTTTGTGGGATTGTGTCAAAATTTCATATTTTGGCAAGAATTTAATATCCTTAGTTTGATTACTATTATGGGGGTCAATCGGAATATTGATGTTCTTGAATTCTTTTGACCATCATGTAGGTGAATATGAATACATTTATGTGATAAATGAAGGATAAATAGTTTTAATTTACATAGATTTCCGATCAGAATTTGAGATTGCGAGGTCCACCAACGGCTATAAAGCCATGATACAATTACTGCCGTTAATTTTCGTCGAAAAATCTGATCGGTTGCAACAAATCATAACAACCGGAGAGGGTGGTCTAGTGTTGGTGGTGATGGCGATAATGATCGGAGAGGTGGGGGTTCGGGTAGGGTTTTGTATTTGGGCTTTTTTGGGTAGGTGTGTAGGTTTAATTTTGGATAATTATACCATATAACTCAGATCGCATGTGCTAGTCACGTGTCATATTTTGCCCGAATAATGACTGGATTAACTAATTGAACATATATAGTGGTTCGTAAATTGATGCTACTATTAATTGCTTAATAAAAATATACTAATATTTATTGAAATACGTAAAAGAATTAGAAGCAATAAAAACTTCCCACGTAAAAACATGAATATTATTTCTAAAACTTTACAAATGACAAAACTATAAAGTAAAAATACTGGGTATGAATTTTAGAGTATCTAATTATATTAACGGTTCAACATAATTTTCTAGAGTTTTTTTTTATTTTTTAATAAAATAAAAAGAGAAGGCTCTACCAAGTGCCAATTCTTGGTAGTTATACCGTGTGTACATGTTCGAGTGGAAAGACCGGTAAGGATTTTCTTAGTCCAGGCACGGGGCCTCGAATGCTTGGACTCCCGCAAAAAGCCGGCCAGCTTATTTGGCCAAAGTGGAAGACTGATAAAATTGAGGGTTTGAATGTATGGGATGTTCTTATTTTATCGGAAAGTTTTGAATTAGCTTCCCCGATCGTATTTCTCCCGAAATGAAAGAAAAAAAATAGACAACTTGTCTTTGAACTCTTATCTAGAGGCACCATCAAAGAGAGTAAATTAATTCCACATTGAAAATTTCGGTCATTTGTTGAGTTTGACAACACTATAAAAGAGAGGTATTTCCCATAAAGTTTTGAGTGATTAATTCGGTTGGATAATTTCCCATGAGGGAACAAGCTTCCCTTCAAGGTTCTTTTTCTTAAGGGTACAACTTGGATGAGACGCTTCTATTCTAATTGTTATGGTTTGAGTCATCATGGAGAGGGAGTGGACAACCACTATTGATCCTCCTATGAAAGGTGAATTTTTGTTTTTAAAACTGATATAGATGTGTCAATCGAGCTATTTGAGCCAAGTTTGGCTTAGCTCACGCTCAGCTCGCATAAAAACTGAAAAGCTCAGCTCACGCTTAACCCGAAAAAGCTCATAAATATTGAGTTCACGCTCAACTCATATTTTAATGTGAGTTCAAGAGTTTATATTAGCAAAAAAATAAAAATCTTGTAGCAAGAATATTATAATACAATGAGTATTCAAACAAAATTCTAACAAGAATATAAATATACATAATAATACAATGATACTTAATTCTTAAAGCAAAATAAATTTTAAAAAAATCCTTATATAGACTAAAAAAAAGAAAATGATTTTATAGGTCTTCTTCTTTTTAATTAGTATTATTATATGTATATTATATATATAATTTTAAATATATTATTTTTATTCGGGTTTGAGCTTTTTTCGGGTTCGAGCGGGGTCAAATTCACGCTCAACTCACATACAATTCGAGCTTGAATATTGAGCTCACGCCCAGCTTACCTAAGGTCACACTCACATTTTTTGAGCTATGTGAGCCGGCCCGAACCCGTTGACACCGCTAAACTGATAGTGAAAAAATGTAGTCTCATACCTCTGTATTGTATTGATCGGAACTCGATTAAACTCATATTTTAAGCTGTTATTTTAATATTTCTTTTTGCATATTTAGTTTTCCTTTTATGAAAAATATTTATTTTTTCAAAAAAAACACAAATGGACCCCTTGCATAGCACGTGTTAATTTCTATAATAACACAATTTACGTTTAAGAATATTAAAATTAAATGTATTTCCCTCTAACTTCACAAACAATTTTTATTTTTAATTTAATTAAAAATATTTATTTTCAGTATATAGTACGTGTCATTAGATTAATATTCAAAGATTACACAATGTAAAACTTACACTTGAACAATTTTGAGGCAGATTAGAATTTATATATCTTTTTAATTTTCTATTATCACATGTTAAATTTATAGCAAATATGATTTGACATAAATAATAAATCTCTTTTTCTTTTAGTTTATTTGGTCCAACTTTGTTTGAATATTTTTTTCTTTTTTAGAATACTTATTAGTTATAACTTTTTTTCCTTTTATAATATTTGACTTATTTGATTATACTCTAGTTGAAAATCTACTTATTAGTTAATTAATTTACTATATTTTTAGTTTAATAATATATTAATATATGATGCCGGTTCAACTTTGTTCATAAATCTATCTATTAATTAATTAGTTTCCTTTTAATATAGTGATTTATTACACTAACAAAATCTTTTATTTCAATCTTACTTATTTAGTTGAACTTTGTTTAGGAATCATTAATTAATTAGTATAAAATTAATTACTTTTTAAAAGTTATCTTGAGGATTGATAATAGCGCTTCACTTTTTTTTATCTAAAATGACTCAAACCTCCAATTTATCAATTATAAGTGAATTATCTTAACGCTTGAACTACAATTTATTTTCACTTAAAAAAAATATTACACAAATGCATGTGTTCAACTCCCAACTAAAACTCTTTCTCCTTTCATTAAAAAAAAAAAGGAAAAGGGAAGATTTCTTTAAAAATGTCCACCGATACAAATACAACAACTACATATTTAGATAGTAGTGATGAAGACAGTGCGGACAGGCACAGTCTTCCCCCATAAATATAGTTAATTTTATAGTATATAGTTTAGAATATTTAATTAAATTTGTTCTTAATATTTTGTGTAGGGGTGTCAATTAAGCTATGTAAGTCGAGTTTGACTTAGCTTATTCCCAACCCGAAAGAACTTACAAACTTTAAACTTACGCTCAACTCACGTTTTAATGTGAGCTCACGAGCTAAATTTATATTAGAAAAAAAAATTATGTAGTAAGAATCTTATAATACGATGAGCATTAAAATTAAATTCTGACAAGAATACGAATATAAATAATACAATGATACTTAATTCTTGAAGCGAAATAAACTAACAAAAAAAGATAACATAACATAAATACATAGCAATGTCAAAGGTTAAAGAATCTATATAAAACGTAGACAAAACTCCTTATATACACTAAAACAAAAGGAATAGAAGTTTCATAATTGTAAAAGCCTTATATAAAGAAAACAAGAGAAGTAAAAGTTTTAGAATTGTTTGTTATACTAATAAAATGAGTCTTATATAACAAAACGAGATAACTCATGCACTTAAAGTTCTAACAAATGATGAAATTGCAAATTGTAAAAGAGTGATTTAATTCATTTGTTGGTGTCAAATTTAATTTCGGCAATTTCATTGAATTCTTCTACAATTTTTCACTTTTTTTTATTGTGATTCAAATCTACAAAAGAAAAAAATATATATAAGTAAATAAAGTAAGAAGCATTGATAAAGAAAAAATAATTTAGACAAGTAAAATAGAAAAATTAAGTAAAAAAAACCTACAAAAGCAGAATCAAGTTCACTCTTACAATGTATCACTTCTTTCTCTTCACTAAATTTAAAGAATTCTTTAATAAATACCAATTTAGAGGTCTTCTTCTTTTTTAAGTAGTATTTGTATTATTATATTTATATATAATATTTTTATTATATTATTTTTATTTGGGTTCGTGCTTTTTTGGGTTGAGTAAGGTCAAATTCAACTCAACTCACATAAAATTCGAACTTAAATATTAAGCTCACGCTCATATTTTTTCGAGTTATATAATCTAAACTCGTTGATACCTCTAATTTTGTGCGATAAACTGTTTCAGTTTTTTACCTCCTTCATCTCTGTATTTAGATGGAGGAGATTCGTTTTACTCGTTTCTTTTATTTATTTTTCATTTTTTATTAACATAAATACCAGCAGCTGGCTGACGCAGGATATCATACATATCATGTCTCTGGACGCCAAAATATAAAGTATAATATTTCATCATATTTTTTGTCGATATTACTTGAATGTTAATTGCGCGAAAGTATTTTAAGAAATTTTATATTCAGTATCTAATTCTTCCAATATGTAGAAAAGGGAAAAAATAAATCATTTTTTACCTTTAAAATTTCAAGTTATAATTATGGTAGATAATAGTTTTTGTACTATTTTACAAAGAAAATGGATTTACTTCTAATTTTGGAGTTTGTATGATGTTTTGGGAGAATAAGTCTCACATGACATTATCTTTTGAAATATTTTTTTTCATCCACGGATTATTGAAATATGTATTTCAGCAAATGCGGATTTCCAAAATCCGTCTTTCTTCTCTAGGGAATTTTTCCCACTTTGTTTTTTTTCCGTAGAATTCAATACTGAAATTAATACTAAAGGAAAGGGAAAGACGACGGATTTTCATAATCAATTGATGCTAAAAAAAAATCCCAAAATACATTATTATTTGAAGCTTATTATCCCAAAATATAATCATTCTCATAAAAAAACTCCGAATTTTGGGAGTGTCAACATCATAAAATATATACTTTTTACACCCAAAAAAAAAAGGAGAGCAGGAAATGCAGTGTAAAAAAATCCAGGAAAAATGGGAGCCTTGGCCCCCACCTATAACCTCTGTCCGCCCCTGCTTGCATACGACATTATTAGAATTAATAGCCAAATTGGTCATCAAATTATTTACGTTTAGCCAGTTTCATCCTTTTCATGTTTTTTAACATTCTAGGTCCCCAATTTATTTACGGCCAGCCACTTTCATCCTTTTTAACTTTTTTCAGCCGCTTTCACCCCCAATTGT
>JAOWBF010000035.1:7830179-7841624 GCA_028566175.1 Vinca major
CTTCAGGCTTAATGCCACAATATTGTGAAAATGAATCTCCAAAAACAAGACAAGCATCATAACTACAAAGGAAAGAATAGGTGAATATTGCTTACCACACCCTTCAAGACAATATCTGTTTCAGAGTCGTTACTCTGATAAACAACCCCAGGGCAGTCAATCAAGAAGATCCTTTTTGTGAGAGTTATGTATTGCCACACTTTAGTCTCTCCAGGAATGGGAGCCACCTTGCAAACCTAGGATCAGCAGGAAGAAGAAAACCTGTCACAGCTAAGATGGCCACTATATGGTATAAATACAACGCTGTCATATTTTCATCAACATATGGAACACATGGCACCCTGAATAATGAATTATTTTATTGGTGATGTTGCACACCCCCCTAGAAAAAGAAATTTCAATTACATCATTCATCAATATGATATTGAATTCCTAACTTGGATAAAAAAGAGCATGGATGGTATTAAGCGGAATAGTGCATTAAAAATATGGCTTACTTACTGATTCTGTTAGTGGAATTGCATAGCCATAAGATATCAATCTGAAAACACAACTAGTGTGCCATTTACCAGCAGGTAGCATGTGAAAAAACATAGAAAGATACTTACATTCTTCGTACGTAATGTGTTGATAACAGATGACTTTCCAACATTGGGATATCCAATAAACCCCACAGATATTGCTTGCTTGTCACTCTTCAAACGGGCAAATTGTCTCAACACTGAGAGAAGAGAACCCTAAACCCCAAAAAATACAAAATAAAATGGGCATTTATTATGGACCAACTGTAACAAATGAAACTTGAACACTACAAAATTAAACACTTCTTTTTCTCTTTTAAAAGAGAATATTTGCAGATTGATACACAAGATAAGTTAATGCGGAAGAATGATCAGCAAGAACCTTATGGTCATAGATGGAAAGCAACAGGAAGTTGGTTGCCTACCTTGCCAAAGGACTTATTGACGCTTGCATGGAAAGCTAAAGTTGGATATTCCTTGGAAAGCGCACGAAGCCATCCTTTAATTGCCCAATTAGGGACCAAATCACACTGTAGAAATTTCAAGTTTGATGCGTAAAGCACAGAAGATAGAAATTGAGGTAAAATGAATATGAGATAGGATTATATAGTATGAGACCTTATTTAGCAAAAGAACCATGTGTTTATGCTTGCAATGCTCTCTTAGGTGCCTCTCCAGATGATAACATCTTGTACCTTGTGGATCTCTAGCATCCAGTACCTAAATGTCAAGACAGAGATTATAACAGCCAGCCCTTTTGCACACTTTACTACTACAGCAAAGGGCACATACTGAAAGAATGATAAATAAATAGACTTTAGAACTAGAACAGAACTGAAGCACGTGGCCTTAAGTTATAGGAACAGAATATCATTTTACAGGAAAATACACCAGCCAAATACTTGTTGCTGGTCTCCTTTTTCTTTTAAATGCAACAGAATGTTGAAAATTTTAACTGAAAGAAGCTTGTATAAGAAAGAATAAAAAATTATTGTAGCTTGAGAACAAGCTCAATCATTTTCGAATAATCCCATAGGTTGTCAGGGTGGAATTCGTGCATACTTTGTGATTGGCAAAAATAACCATCACAAACAAAAAGTGAACCAAATAAGAACTGCGTAAAATTAGAGCAATGCCACTCTTTATCTCTATAAAGGGTAGTTGATTGCTAGAACCAACCTGAATAACAACATCTGAAGAGTCAATCACTTTGTACAGTTCACCCCATATTCTTTTACTTTGACCTTTCTCAAACATTGTATGGCGGACAAGGTCTCTGAATCCATCTTCATTTCCTTCTAATGATGTACCAGCACCATATTTCTCTTCAAAGGCATCTGTTAAATCAATAAACCAAAAATAAATAAAAAGTAACTGATAGACAATCGTACACCAATGAGATACAATACCATTATAGCTTCTTTTTTACCTTGAGATCCACCAGCCTTTTTTGCTAATGATTCATAATCTGAAGCGACTAGCTTTGGACGCTTCCTCTTCCCCTTAGGTCCAAAGGCATCAGCAAATGGTTCTGTGTCTAGCAGATGAACTCTAGATTGCTTTACAATGTTCGAATGAGAAAAAGCATCAGCAAACAAAGATAAGAAAATAAATTCCAGGAAACATTAAAAAATTGCTCAGATTAAATTTCCAAACTTTACCTTCTGATGATCATTTAGAAGAGATAAAGGAAGCTTTCTTTCCTTCAAAATAACATTGTAATTACTTGAAAGCCTACTCTGCATTTCTTCCCGGAAAAATTCAAGCTGTTTCTGATTCACTACTCTGGTATTCCCTATCAAATTAGAGAGAAACCACAAACCACACCAAAACACCATCAAATCATTTATTTCCAATACAATTATACAAACGAGCAAAGAATGTAATCAAAGTTACTAGTTGATGTACGTTATTAGACAGAAATTCATTTCGGTACAAATTATCAAAATTCAAGCTCTTTCTGATTCACTGCCCTAGTATTCCCTATCAAAATAGACAGAAATTCCAAACAAACACACCGAAACACCATCCCATAATCTATTTCAGTACAAATTATCCAGTACTATTCCTTATCAAATTAGACAGAAATTCCAAAAAATGACACGAAAACACCATCAGATTATCCATTTCAATACAATTATACAAACGAGATAAGACTGTTAATAAAAAAATACTAGTAGTTGCTGTAATACGTACCAAACCAGCGGCGATCGGGTTGAATTCGGGTAGAAGGCAACTCTTTAGACTGCAAATCATGTTTCAAAATATCACCTTTACTGTTACGCTTTGGACGTGTATTGTACATCTTGAGCCGCCGCACAGTGGCGGCGGTACGGCCACCTTTGCTCTTACTACTACTACCTCCATTATCTCTGTTAACATCCAATGAATGCTTCGGCTTTCCTGATACATTCACTGATTTCTCTTTCTTCTTCGCCATTTTTTATCAAATAACAGAAATCGAACCTTGGAAGCCCTAGTTTTTGAAGAGAAAATCTGCAGTAATTGAATGGAGGAGTTGGGGAAGCGGTGGTGAGGTACAACTATCCACAGCAGAGGATGCAACCTCAGGCTAGGGTTTTTAAGAGGGTTAAACTGTTAGTCGTTATTTGAGCTCTCCATTTATTAAAAAAATAACAAATTTGTTAATTACATTAAACCCCGATTAGATTAGTCACCACGTTGGAGCGAACAACTTTTTTTAACCACTAGAAATAAAAATTGGGAACATCAACTTGAGAATAAAATATTTATAATATTCATCAAAGAAATATGGTATGGTGGACATGATTTTCATCCAAGTCAGTGACTAGTAATAAAATTTATATTCTCTTATACAATGAAAAAATGTATGTAATATCTTTATACATACTAAAGTGTAATTTTAATCAACTTATTATTTTGTCAATCTACATATTTACTTAAAATTTTATTTATGTTTTTAATAGAGATTATAAATAAATTATTATTATTTATAAATTCATAATTTAATATACATATATTTCTTTTGAATTGAAGATGAAATCTGAACTTACATTAGAATAATACATAGAATCAACTATTAAAATCATAAATTAATAAATTCATTCTATTATGAAAAATATTTTTACTTTTAAAAAACAATTTCATACTCAAAGAAGTTATAATCTTTCTTATGGCAACTAATTAAAAAAAAACTAAAAGTAGAACGTGGCAGAATTTCATTAGACCAGAAAATCCGGAGGTTGTTGTTTCAACTTTGATTAGTTTGCAAACAAACATGTCTGAAACTGTTGATGAGATCTGAACTGACCTCAGAATCACAATGATTTTATGTAGCTTCGCCTTCAAGAGCAAAATCTCCATCTTTTAATCTAAAAATATTTAGCAAAAAAACATGGAGAGAGTTCTTAAAGATGCAAGAGCTTCAGGTTCTCTTAATCTTTCCAATCGCTCCCTCAGGTCTGTTTTCTTTATTTATTTATTTAATATGTATATATAATCAATTCTTGTATCCATCTTCATTCTATTGGGGTTTTGCTTGATTCATTTTCTTGTTTGATTTTTTAAAATGTCCCAGATGGACTTTTCTTCATTTAGCTACTTTAGATGTAAATAATTGCTTCATTTTAACAAAGAAAAAGCTAAACGACATTGACTTATGGCAGAAAGTTAAGATCTTGGGAGTGACTAGTGTATTCATTTCTTGTTTTATTTTAGTAAATAAATGTCCCAGATGAACTTTTCCTCATTTAGCTATTTTAGATGTAAAAAAATTGTTTCATTTAAGGAAATAAAATGCTCAAACAATACTCCATCCGTTTCATAATAGAGCTATTTTCATTTTCCGACTTTTAATGACGTGTTTTCTAAAATTGCTCTTACACATATTAAGGACTAGATGGAGAAAGATAATTTGGGTGCTTAGGACTTAAGGGTGTAATAGTAAAATATCTCCTTGTCTCCCCATTTCTTAATGTGTGCTAAAGTACCTGGAAAGACCTCTATTATGAAACGGAGGGAGTATTGATTTATGGCAGAAAGTTAACTTCTTGGGGAGAAATAGTATATTGGTGGGTATAAAGATAAATGTTAATTTATTGAGTATTTGGCTATTTTAATGATTTGAGATGCATTCTTGAGCCGAAAGTTGATTGCTCTGGGGTCATATCTATAGGCACAAGCAAGAAAGAATAGCTTCTGAACATACTTTCTTTATTTCTAATTATCGATTGCTTTAGGAAATCTTTAGAACATCAAGAGATTGTTGAATGCCCTCCCTTTTAACAATTTTACCCCTATTCTAGTAGTAGGAGTGAATAATGCTGAGAGTTAAATTTGGAGTTACCAAGCGAAGGGTAATATTGTCTATTTATCTTTGAATGTGGACAATCCAACAGTTTTCTCAATCTGGGGGCATTGTCCTCATGTGATAGTTAATTTCAAACGGAGGTAGTATGTTTCTTACAAAGTATGTGTTTTTGTGACAGGGAAGTGCCGGATGATGTGTATAAAAGTTTGGAAGCAGTTGGTGAGGGTGAGAATTGGTGGGAGGTAATAGTTCTTGATTATTCTGGTTACTTTTGAAATGTGCTGTTCTCTAGTTAGAGTTGATTGAATGGATAATATTGCTGTTTGGGTTTGATGTAATGAGATAATGACGTTCTTTGATTGCTCATTTGTAGGCCGTGGATCTACAGAAGTTAATTTTAGCTCATAATGACATTGAATCACTAAGGGAAGACCTGAGAAATTTACCTTTGCTGTCCGTGCTCAATGTCAGTCACAATAAGCTATCCAGTCTTCCGGCAGCTATTGGAGAGTATGTTTTCTTGATACCTTTGACCGTCAAGATTTCTAAAAGCTGGTTTCTTCGCTATATAGAAAAGTGAATTGAGCATGCTGGTTTTTCCATGTGGTTTATCTTTGACAGGTTGCACATGCTGAAATCGTTAGATGTGTCGTTTAATTTAATAGAAAATATTCCTGAAGAAATAGGATCAGTGGCTTCTCTGGTCAAGTAAGCTTCATTAGCAGTTTCCCTACTTTAGTTTTTTTAAGTAAAATTGTTCCTTTTCTCCCCCTTCTTTTGTGGCATCAATGCTGCGAGTCTAATGTTGGGCTGTGCTGGATATTCTTGTTTCTATCTGGTCACCCAGGTTTGATTGTTCAAACAACAAACTGAAGGATCTTCCTGGCTCCATTGGAGGATGTGTGGATTTATCAGATTTTAAGGTAATGCTTTGTTATGTATGTTATTATGCATAATGTGGTACTGCATAACTCCTTTTATTTCTGTGGGGATTCTTGTTGTTCCAGATGCAACATTTTTCTAGTTAGTTGACCGAATGATAGATTTTGATTTTGGGGGACCTGTTATTAAATTTATTGGGTAGATTTCACCAAAGTCAGTAAGCTGCTTATGTTTAATATTCTGAGTATCCTTGACGGAAATTGGACAAAGGGCTATAGTTTGTTGTGGTCTGATTGTGATAAATTTTCCCCAGGCATCAAATAACAGCATATCTAGCTTACCGGAAGAATTAGCCAATTGCTCAAAATTAATGAAGCTGGATATGGAGGTAATTAATAGATTGATGTCATATTACCACATAAACATGTTTCATTTTCATTCAATTCATTCTTGGTGGGCTTTTATCATGTTTCAATGTCCATTCTGTCAGGGGAACAAACTAACGAAGATACCTGAGAAGATGATGACATCCTGCAAAATGCTTACAGAGATTAATGCATGTAATAATAAATAAATAAAATCTTCTTTTAAACCCTCTATTGAATTTGTGTGCTTTAATGATATAGTAAGCATTGCTTTAACCTGTAATAATTTGCAGCCAAAAATATGTTGACTAACATGCCAGAAAATATTGGCAATCTGTCACGTCTGATTCGCCTTGACCTCCACAGGAACAGTGAGTAGAACAAATATTCCGAGTCTTGATATTCATGTCTTAATCCACGCTCTTTCGAGATCCATTTCAAAAGTTGTAGTGATGATCATCAGTATTTTTCACTTTCTTATATTAACAAAGTCCATTTTCATCTCACACACTGTGTTGCTTGTCCGTGTGATTTCTGCAGGAATTTCATCAATCCCCGCATCAATCAAGGGTTGTTTATCACTTTTGGAATTTTATATGGGGTAAGTTATTTCCGAATATTTTCAAATAATACAAGATTTTGAAGTTACGATGAATTTTTAAGGAGCTTGCCTATTCCTCTGGCCCTAAGCTGATTTCCCCCCATTTTACAGGGATAATGCACTGACTTTGTTACCAGCTGAGCTAGGTGCACTTACAAAGTTGGGAACATTTGATCTCCACTCAAATCAGGTTGATACCCACCATTTTGTATATTATTTGCTTCAAAATCCTTGAAAATCTTTTGAGATTGGGAACAGAAATGATGCCTTTTTTAGAAATGACTTGAGATTGATATATGCCATAATTTCCCCTACTCTAACGGTTAATGTCTGTCAGCTTTTTTCACAAAAATAATAATAATAATAATAATATGAAACTCGTATGTTTCGTGCTGCTTGCAGTTGAAGGAATACCCTGCTGAGGCATGCAGATTGCAACTTTCAGTTCTAGATCTATCAAATAATTCACTCTCTGGTTTGCCTGCTGAGATCGGTAAGGTTAGCACTTCTGTTCTGGAATAACTAGGCAAGAATTATTCATTTCCAAAGCATATAATATGAGAATGATCATCTTTGTAAACAGCTTCTGCAAAATAATTCTTCATGTTTACTTGTTTTCTTTTTGGAAATTTAGTTATCCTCGTATGGTTTTTATGTTGAAATGTTGAAACCTGTTATTGCTTAGGTTTGATGACAACTTTACGGAAACTTCTGCTTAATGGTAACCCTATGCGAACACTTCGAAGGTTTGGATCTATTATAGCTTATGCACCGAAGCTTCTTTTTTTGGCCACTGTTTATTTGGCTGATCTTTGTTCTTATTTAGCTCACTGGTAACTGGACCTACACCTGCTCTACTAAGGTACCTTCGAAGCAGACTTCCAGTTGATGAAGGTATTCTGGTTTTTCATTTTTGTTTGGGCATCGGGTTGCTTTTAGTTTCCAGTTATCATTCCATTGCATTACATAAAACTAGCATTGCTGTTTAAGTTTTCGAAATTTTCAAGTTGACAAGTTAAGTTTTAAGATTTTTTTAAGTATGTTATCTCGTCTTTTTTGTCTCATCATAAATAAATATTTTTGTAGATGCCGAAGCTTCTACATCAGCAAAAGAAGACGTAGTTTCCATGGCATCTCGGCTATCACTTCATTCCAGGGTAACACCTCTTTTGATTTTTAATGTCAGTATTTGCATCCTTTTCCATTAGTGGGTCGGTGCAGTGGTTAGTAGATGAAAAACATTACCGTGTCATTCCTCTGGATTAACTTCTCTTACTTACAAAATTGGATAGAGCCTCCTTCAATTGGTGCCTAAAATGAATAGCAACACGAAACAAAATCATGAACATTGTAATACTTTGTGCAAGTATATATGGTATATCATCGTTTCAATGTTCTGCTCTACTATTTACTTACTCTTTCATTTCTTTGATGTATGATCTGTTCTCATATTACTTCTCAGGAACTTGCTTTAACTGGATTGAGTTTAAGTGTTGTACCTCCGGAAGCATGGAAATCAAGCGACATAACAAAACTTGATCTCTCAAGGAATGCTATTGAAGAACTACCTGTTGAACTTTCTTCTTGTGTGAACCTCGAGGTATCATGTATTGCCTGCATTCCACTTTTATTTATTAAAAGAGAGAGAGAGAGAGAGAGATATTGAATTGGATTATAAGAAACATCACGTAATACGCTTTTAACTTACACTGGCAAATTCAGAACAAATTGACCTCTAGCTTTACTGTAGTACTCTTGGCACTAGCTGAATAAGCTTGATCTACGTGCAGGAACTGATTTTATCAAAGAACAAGATAAAAGTGTGGCCTGGTGCAATATTGAGGAGTCTTCACAAACTTTCATGTTTAAAGCTAGACAACAATCCTCTTGAAAAGGTATGTATTTTTTTGACATCTATCTTGATATGCTTAGTAATTTTAATACCAATTTTTTTCTTACCCTCATTAGAAAAATCCATACATGATGATGACAAGAAATGTGAAGCGGATTATATGAAGTTTTAATTTATTACGGCAAGCTGACCTTTCCCTATAAGCTGATTTCATAGTTTTAGGTTTGTTAAATCTATTATCAAGTTTCCAAAAAAAAAAATGAATACGATAATTCAATAAAAGATACATTCTTTTGATTGGGTTCGATTCCATGCAATGAGTTTCCTATCATAATGTACATGTAGCGCTTTTACTATTGATTCATTTCAAGTCATCGCCTTGGTTTGTAGATTCCACCCGATGCCTTCAAAGCCGCTCCTAAGCTCCAGATTCTGGATCTAAGTGCTAATGCTGGTTCTTTGCCAGAACAGCCAGCATTTTCCGGATTACCTGAGTTGATCGAGCTTTACCTAAGGTAATTATTGGCGGCTAGCTTTATCTCCTAGTACTAGGTTCTTTTTGACAGCTTCTCCAATTCTAGGCTTCTTATATTAAATTCTGGATTCAAATGAACAGAAGGATGCAGCTATCCGTTTTCCCATCGGAGATTCTGAGCTTAAAGCATTTAAGGAATCTTGATTTAAGCCTAAATGCTCTTCAGTCTATCCCACAGGTAATTTCTCGCATCCTTATTCTTTTGGTGAACATACTTGTTCTGATGTCCCGACTAATCCGGTTGGGATCTTAATGGAACTTTGGCCCCACCTAGCAGAAATTCCTGCACACTTGCGACATATTGTCGTTTTTTCTGTACTAGCCAGAATTCGAACTCTCAACCTTTAGAATGCTGAATGTTGCAATCAACTCTTGATGGGCTCGTGTCGTGGTCCTTACTTTATTTTTCTGTAAAAAAAACTTGCTTGCAGGGTATAAAAGATCTGACAACTCTTAAAGAACTTGACCTTTCAGACAACAATATCTCTACACTTCCACCAGAACTGGTAAACATCCTCCATCCTCTTGTAGAAAAATTCTGTTTCATCGTAAAATTCCTTATCTAATTAGGGAATCATTCGAATACCCTAAATAAAATGGCTTAGCAAAGTTAGAACTGGAAGATTTTCAATTTGATCCAAAGTTAATCAAGAATCATATGCATCATTGTTAGTTGTTAGTTGTTACTATGAACCAATTTTAGCTGAAAAAAACTTTTTTTTTTCAGGGTTTGCTTGAATCCAGCCTACAAGTATTAAAACTTGATGGAAACCCATTGAGGAGGTATATATATGATGGCATTTTCGTATTTCCCCGTCTTATGGAGTTTCGACATATTTTGTGTACAGAAATTCGATGTAAATAATCTAACTGTCATGTTTTGCAGCATTAGGAGGCCGATCCTAAATAGAGGAACAAAAGCTATATTGCAATACTTGAAGGAGAAAATTGAGGGCTGATTTGTGAGCTTGAGTCACGCTCAATTTCCATGGCTTCAAACTGTCCAACTTCTTATATCTTACATTGGATCAAACCTTGTTTTCATGTTTGATTTGTTGCAAAGATCTTGATCGTTTTGTATTATATAATTTATATGAGCTCCAATGCTAACCTGTTTGTTGCCAAACATGGATTTTTCACATGCATGCATCTCTTGAGCGTATGGGTCAGCATACCCTTTTGGATTTGGTCTTCACTCCACTAATTCAGTTGGATATAATGAATTACCATTATATTTACTAGGTTAAAAATTAAAGTCAAAAGACCTGCAACACCCTCCAACATATTTAAAAAAAATTATATATAGGTAGCTAAAATTATTTTTTTTTTTTAAAAATTATTACATAACATCCTGAGCTGTGGTAGATTTGCTTTTTTTTCTTGGGGTCAAAATTTATGTATTGGCATGATCTGTTTGTTTGTCCAAGGAATCTTGGGTATCAGTTTCTGAAAACAACCTAAACTTGAGAATCTTATGAAGGCTAGTAATAGGTTTGACTTGCTTGGCATCATTCTGCTTATCTTCTACTATACATCTTCCTTGAAAAAGATTTGCCTCAGATTGCCCTGTTTCTTCATGTACAACAGGAGTTTCATCTGCCGCATATATAATACGATAAAACATCAGGAATGTTGGGCAATTCAGACAATGTCTAGATATATCTTCAAAATGGAGAATGTACAAGATCGCGGGTAAGAGACGCTCCACCCTAGCAGATAAAAGAAAACACCTTCTTCCAAGAGTTTCCAAAATTGCAGCTAAAGAAGTTGTGGGCTTATAAGAATGCAGAATCGGCAGAAAAATAACTAGGGTCGTTTCAGAGCACTAAAAACAAAACCCCCAAATCTAAAGAAAACATGAGATTGTAGCGTAGATAAACCATTTTACCTTATGGCTTATGTACTGATGATAATTTCTTTTAGAGCTATAGTCTATATCATACTATTCTCTCCCCTAGAGATTAGGGTTTAGTATCCAGTAATCACATTCACCTCACTATTTTCTGTTTTCATGCGTTTAAATTAGAACACAATCTCGGACAACCATACTTGGGTCTCTTGATACTGCTACCATTTTATTGTTGAGTACAAAAAGTAGACCACATAACAAAGAATGGAGCCTGAGAAATACACAAGCCTTTCTCTGAATACGCATACAGTAGCTTTCAGTGGCAAAGATATCAAAATCATAATTCTTTCAGAAAGATATGCGTTGAAAGAAAAGAAACTCACCAGTTTCACTGAAAACAAGGCATGTCCCAATCGTTTCTGTATATTCTCCAATCTGCGAAGTATAGGAATAGCACTGTTTAAGCAGACGGAATCTGATCAAATGATAAAAACACACACAAGCAATCAAGCATGTGTCTAACCCCCATCCCCTCCCAGAACCCAGAAA
>JAOWBF010000035.1:7861016-7875678 GCA_028566175.1 Vinca major
CAAAATATCAATATTACAATTATTTAAGAGAGTAATATTGATATTTTGACTAACAAAGTACCTTGCTTTTTTTTTTTGCTTCCTTAATTTTCGCTACATGTCCTAAACAACTTATATTATGGAATGGAGGTAGTAAAATTTTGTAGTTGGTGGTTTTTCATTAGCTAACTAAAAGACAGCTGGGGATTTCAAACCTTCACCTTTCTGGGGAGATAGAATGGGTAAAGGAAAAAAGAGAAGTCGTATTCTAGTTTTTTATCCTAAAGGGGGTTATTTGTCTGATTGTGAGGAGTATGTCCAACATAGAAAGAACTAGAACTTTTTGCGATGATCTAAAAAGGGTTTTGGTCCAAAAAAAAGTTCCGGGGGAGGGTCGAGCTGTTTTTAGGCCTTTGTTCATAGCAGATTGTCATTTGGTATGAGGGGGACGGGGGCTGGATGCACATGCTGTTCACAGCAAATTGTCATTTGATGTACGTATTATGCTGCTTATTGGCTCTTTCTTGCTTGTGACTTTGCAGGAGAGTGACTTTCATATGTGGGCAGGCAGGTGTATGTGCTCTTGGTGCTGTTGTGGCAAAACACTGTGGAGATGAAGGGTTATCCAAACACTATCTAAACAAATTCAAGGAGGTAGTTTAATCTGTAGTCTGTGTATTGGCGCATTTCTTTCTTTGAGTTTGCCTTTGATTTTTTTCTTGAAGTTGTTGAATTGATCTTCGTTTTTCCAATCCCATTTAAAGATTAAACTTCCCAAATATCTTCCAAATGAGTTGCTATATGGAAGAGCAGGGTTCTTGTGGGCGTGTTCATTCTTGAACAAAAACATTGGGAATGACACGGTATCTGCAGCTGAAATGGTAAAGATAATTGAACAATTTTGTTTCATTGTTATTCTCATTCTACTTAGTAATATGACGGGGTTAATAAATTCTGCAGAGAGTAGTTGTGGATGAAATCATCAAGTCCGGTAGAAAATTGGCTAAAGAAAGATGTCCTTTGATGTTTGAGTGGCACGGGAAAAAATACTGGGGAGCTGCACATGGATTAGCCGGTATTATGCATGTATTACTGGACATGGATTTGAAGCCAGATGAGATGGAAGATGTCAAGGGCACACTAAATTACATGATTAGGAATCGTTTTCCCAGTGGAAACTACCTTTCAAGTGAGGGAAGTGAATCGGACCGTCTTGTTCATTGGTGCCATGGTGCACCAGGAGTTGCTCTTACTCTTGCAAAAGCGGCCATGGTAATCCTTTTAGAAATGATTTTGATCCATTGCCGTAAATCCATCATTTGCACCTAACATTAAATACGATTGCTGTTTTTTGAGGGTCCTTTCTATCAAACAAACTATTTACAGAAGGGACTTCAGAATCATCATCAATCTATTCCTGATCTGCATTACGTGCAGGAAATTGTTTTTTTCTTTTTGTTTTAATTGAAGGATGCTATATATCCAATGAAAATCCTCTGTGGCTGCGTAAATGCAGCTCTTTTCGATTGTGTGGATTAAATCCATTTCAAAACAAGTCCCTTTTTCACCTCTCTAGAATAATCAAGAAAAGAGATTGCGAGAATTTTGATGATTAGTGTTGATCTTATTGAATTGAGTTTTTTTTGCCCCCCAAACGGGAAAACTACCTGGGTCTTGAGCTCTTCTGAAAAAATTAATAATGTCTTGATGCTCATAGTTTTGCACTGAAATACTATCAGGTCTTTCACAGCAAGGAGTTTCTGCAAGCAGCTATTGATGCTGGGCAAGTTGTATGGGATCGCGGTTTACTCAAAAAAGTGGGAGTCTGTCATGGAATTAGTGGGAACACCTATGTTTTCCTTTCCCTCTACCGGCTAACTGGTAAGGTTGAATACTTATACAAGGCCAAAGCCTTTGCTAGCTTTCTGCTTGATAGAGCTCAAACTCTAATATTAGAGGGTATCATGCATGGAGGGGATCGCCCGTACTCCTTGTTTGAAGGCATTGGAGGAATGGCTTACCTATTTCTGGACATGTCTGAACCTTCTGATGCTAGATTTCCAGCTTATGAACTCTAGTTCGGTATCCATAAATTAGAGTAATGTAAAGTCCTGCTTTGTGTTTATATACCCAACCTTGTGTTTAAAAATAAAACAGGCATGTTTGGAAATCTATGAATTCTTTCTTAACTCTTCAAATGGCTTCCCTTGATCTTAATTTATCTATTTGGATTGGTTTTGCTATCGGATAATCTTGATTATGAGGTGTATATTGTGCAATTTGGTTTCAGTGCGGAACCCTTTTTTTGTCAGTGGGTTCACATGATCAGGCGGTTGAAATATGTCAGTACGATGCTGATAAAAATAACACTATCGGGGTCATAACCGGACTGTTTTATTCTGAATTCAGAAGAGACTGAAATATGTTTCCTGACTTCTCTTCCATATTTCTCAACATTTTCCACTGAAAGATGGGGTCTTGCATTTTTATTACAACATTGTAAAGAAAATTTTACTTGTACTAGTGAAAAGTCAATTACAACCACCCAACATCTGAATTCTAGCTCTCAATCATGACAATGATCCAGGATTTGATTTAGGCCAAACAAACTAGTTTCTCACTGACTTCCCATACTTTACGGGCTTTTTCGATATCACTGGCTTCTTGAGACAATTGGTTCTCAAAAGAAGCAGAGTCCTTGTTCCAACTCCAGTAAACACCTGACTTTGTCAAGCTTGGATCACTTACAACCTGTGAAAAGAACAGAAACATATGATCAAAACAAACAGGACAATGGTGTGATAGCCCATTGTTGTATATATATGAACTGTGTTTACCTGTGCAAGTCTTTTTCCAGCGTCTTCTTCGGAGACAAAGCCCTTTGTGATGAACCTCTGGAATGGTGGAAACAGAAGCCTGAACAATGGAATGTGCTCTCTAAACAGACCTGTTGTTGCAATGCAACCTGGGTAAAGGGAAGCAAATGTAATCCCAGTATCCTCGTGATAACGGCGATGGAACTCTTGCATGATAAGCATGTTGCAGACTTTGCTGTCTTTGTATGCCTTGGCACCATCAAAATCTCCTCCATCAATCATTGCTGAGCTATTTAGCCCATTTAGACCTCCTGCAAGACCCCTCAAATCCCCAAGGTTGGCCTTTGGAGGTACATTTCCAGCCAGAGTGTTTGTGTTCCCTGAGACGCATTTTCAAAGTAAAATCAAATACTGTTGGTGGATATGAAGTGCAATTATGAGTATGCATGATAACTGTCACGCCCTATGTCTGCAGGCTAGATAGCACCACGTCCGACTACTTGGCCACCATCCTCGTCATGCCAAGTTGTCGATATACGCTTAGGCCCATACTCATGTAGTATGAGTAACCCTGACAATTGTCAGGCCTATGCCTGCAGGCTTGCAAAACGTAGCTGGCATCCGTCCTCGCTGGTGCCAAGTTGACAGTAGATGCTTAGGCCCATGCTCGTGTACTACGTAATTTCAGACATTTTAGATGTATGATGACGGGATATGACGATAAATCTCTCTGATACCTGTGATTGAACCAACAATGATGAGTCTCTTTGAAGGATAATCAGACTGTTTCATGTCATCAAGCAGCAATCTTGAAAGGAGGAAATGTCCAAGATGATTTGTTCCAACACTAAGCTCAAGTCCTTCGGCTGTAAAGGTAGGTTCTTTAGCAGTCGGCAAGTAAACAGCTGCATTGCAAACCAAAACATCCAGAGGTCTCTCAGATCTTTTGAAGTTATCGACGAACTGGCGGACACTGTCAAGGGAAGAAAGATCTAAATGCATTATAGTGTAGTTCTCCTTGGACATCCCAGCTGATTTAGCAGCCCTTTCTGTCTTGAGGAAATCCCTGCAGGCCATAATGATGTGCCATTTCCCTGTTTCAGCCAAAGCTTTAGCTGTGGCCAGACCTAGTCCTGAAGAAGCACCAGTGATGATAACTGTGCCTTTCCTCAAGGTTTTCTTCCTTTCTGAGGTTGATTGGGTCACACCTGGTGTTGTAACTACTGCTTGGGCTCTTACACCGCCACTCTGCATGAGATTCAATCTACATTTATAATCAAATTCATGTTGAAAAAAACTGGACTTGTATCTAACTTCACCCCTAAAACACCATTTTGGTTCCTTTACTGACACGGTCTTGGCATTTGCATTTGGGTCCTTAATCCGACGAATAGTTGTTCAAGAAATTATTCTGGAACAACTATTCTCAGCCGTCAGATCAACGATCCAAAGACTACATTTATAATGAAATTCATGTTGAAAAACTGGACTTGGATATAATTTCACCTCTAGAATACCATTTTGGTTCCTGTACTGACACGGTCTTGGCCGTTGGGTTGTTAATCTAATGTTGAGAAATAAATGAATAGTCATTCAAGAAATTATTTTGGAACAATTATTCTCAACCATTAGATTAACAGTCCCAAGACTCACATAGTATTGATACAATGCTGACAAAGACATACTAAGGTAGCGTCGGCGCACACATTGCTAACAAAAATCCAGTCAGGATGGAACTAGGCTGTCCTACCAATTTGGGACTTGATATGCTTTATACAGTTCACTTAAGCCCTTACTTCTACAACAACAATAATATAATCCATTAATTCCTCACTTCCGAAGCGTGAAATTTGAAGAACTGGACATTTTGCAAGATAATACTAAACCATGTGATTTAATACTATATGGAAATGTTGGATTTGGACCTAACTCCGCCCCTTAAAGATTTCCAGGCATTTTTCACTATTGCAGTTGAGAAGAAAAAATAAAGTACCTTGATTTTCAAAGAGGAGGATCTGAATTCACACTTGAGATGATCAGACAGTGAAATGCCAAAGAGAGTAGAGTCTTTCAAAGATGCACAAATTTTTCCCTGCTTAGGATAACAAAACAAAGAGAAAACACAAGCATTAACATTACTTACAAGTTAAATTGCTAATAGTAGCACAATGCCAGAGCACTCGAAATAATAAGCCTCGAGTTTGACAACGCCGATTTATGAAAACAATTTTTTTTATTAGAAAAATCCAAAGGAAATGGGGTAATGCAGGACGAAGTTAGGATTTTTAGTTTGTGGCGAAAAATTACAATAGTATGTCAAACTATATATAAAAATTAAAAAAAAAAGTTGGGTTGAATTTGATCAAATATTCCAAAATACATATAAAATTTACTATAAAACTTGTAGGATTTTTAAAAATCTCGGCCCCTGTAATCGTCTCTGGGTAATGAAGAGATGACAAACCTCCTTAGAAATGGAGAATGTGGATGGAAGAAAAGAAGCAGCATGAAGAGACATATTTTTTGACTACTAATATCGTAAGTGGCTCTGTCCTGAGATCTTACTACTTATGGAAACTTTGGTTGTGTTTATATAGGGGAGGCTGGATATAATGAGATTAATTAATACTCCCTCCATTCCTAAATATAAGACTCTTTAGACAATTTGATAAAATTATGGAAGTTGTCATTTTCACCTAAACTTCCAATATTACCCTCTCTCTCACTTCTACATCATAAAGAAAGAAAGGAAAATGTTGAGATTGTAATTGGAATGAATTGTTGACAACTATAAAAGAACATTAAACGACAATTAATTTGGACACCTAGATATCCCTTAAACGACCATTAATAGGGAATGGAGGGAGTATCTTTTTGGATATGAAAAGGAAGCAGGGGATAAGATAATTATTTGTGGATTTTTATGCCATGTCAATTAAACCAACCAATCAGAATTTGAGTTTATGATTTTCTTTTTATTTTATTTTTTTATAAGGGATATTATTGTTAAAATCTAATGTTGTTAAAAGTGGTCCTTGAAAAAGGGATACTGTTAAAACAGTTCCCACTCTCCACAGTTATGGGGGCACTGTCCTGGGATTCAGAGGGATAAGGGTTCTTTTAAAATAAATAAATAATATATAGAGATTACACAAATGAGATAAACATCATGATATATCCTACTTCCAGTCCAAATTACTTTATATATTTTACGGGTTTTTTAATATTTTAAATTACTTGGTGTATTTTAAATTTTGATAAATATTTGTCATATTTTTTTTTTTAATTTTACGATAATTTTACTAAAGGTTCATTAGATATCATCTTTCATTTCAGATTCGGCCTCAAAATATGCAAAATCTAAAATGTGAGTTTCACGCCAATGTCTAAATGCTTACTTTGCCATTTTTATTTGATAAATATTTGTCATATTTTTTTTAATTTTACGATAATTTTACTAAAGCTTCATTAGATATCATCTTTCATTTCAGATTCGGACTCAAAATATACAAATCTAAAATGTGAGTTTCACGCCAGTGTCTATATGCTTACTTTGCCATTTTTAGACACTGACAACAACTTTAATGACCATAAACTTGGATACTAGCTCTTGAATAAAAATTCATGTACCAGACTTCCTATAACGCTCCTCCAAAATAAGGTTGTCAAAATTGAAATTTTGATTAAAAATTCATAAATAAAAGGATTGTAACACGGATTTAAAAATATTATAAAATTATTTAAATAATATTTCATGATAAATTTACATTAATAATATTTTATCTACTAACAAAATCGATACAGAATCCAACTATCTACAATCACCAAAATCGATTAGGATTTATTTTTAGACCAAATCAATGTCAAAATAATCATCAGTAAAGAGACCAGATGATGATCAAGGACGGAGGAGTTAGAACTCAACTCAAAATTAGATTTTTCCATTCAACCAATTTTTTTTTTTTAATTCAGTATCTCGAACCGAACCGACATGTCGACCTGACTGAACAAAAAGAAAAACGTGTACTGGATAATCAAATTCAACGAGTTAAATCATCGATCCTACACGATACTCTCCTCCAACGGATAGTCAAATTCAATGAGTTAAATTGAATAGTTAGTTCATTGGCCCATGTACAAGCAACAAGCCTCAAGACACTTGCTATTTTTCAACTAAAGAAGAGCAATAACAATTAAACTGTTAAATCACTAAACAAAGCCCAGCACTACCAAATAGATTGATAACAGAATTGAAGATTACAAAAATTAAAATAAAAAATAATAATAATAAAAAAAAGACTGGAGAATTACAAAAGGATGCTACAAATATTGTACATTCGATAAATAAATTATACAAAAAAACATTTAATACCGACTTCCCTCTCTCCATAAATAACCACATGGTGTATACACGTAAAATATAGTGGAATTAAATGCGAAAGAATTTTATCTAAATATTCAATAAACGTAACTCTACAATTGCCGATTACACAAAATAAACCGGTTACTAAAAACGCAATATGCAATTTCTGAGAAACCTATTTCCTTTTTCCAAATGCCTCATTTAGATCCGAATGAGGAACAAGCACAAGAAAGAAGAAAAAAATAAACTAATAATACAAATCTCACCGCGTATCTGTACAAATTTCTTATACTGCTGGGCTGCAGAGATTCTGGAGAATACCTCCTTATAACCGGACTGGCAATCCGAAATTCTGGAATGTCCTGATTTCCCCTCGAAGGCCTGCAGTTACGATCACCATACCCCAAGCTGTCCTGCTTTCATTCAAACTATTGGAGAAGTCCACGCTGAGACGAGGACTGTGATTCTTGGCAGCAGCTAAAGCAAGTTTTTCTTCGGGCCATGTTGCCAAAATTCTATCGAAGAAGTAGCTATTGGTAGCACTGGATATGGTTCCGTGCAAAGGACTATTACTGCAAACCGATGTTAGTGGTGAATTCTCGCTTCCATTAGTCTCTTCAGCAGGTGTAGGAGGATGGTTGGCTGTAGAAACCTCGTCCGGGTGATCAATAGGTCCGCTCTGTTCTCTAGAAGAGGTATTATTATCCTGAAATCCCCATGACTCGGACATGCCAGGCCAGGGAATAGCCACTGATACATCTCGACAATGAAAATGTTCATAAGACCGAGTAACAGTAACACCCTTAGTTCTGCTTGGCCGGGAATCACCTTCGTGTTTCCAGACATAGACATGAGAATCCTCACTGGCGCAAACTACATATTTTCCATTAGCAGTAAGAGAACCAGAGATTTGGCTGTTTGCATTGCGAAATCCTGTCACGAAAGAAAGGGTTTAGTTTCACAAAATAACTACCAGCAGCACAAAGTATAACGTCACAAAGAGCTATTCAATATCATTATTCAAAAAGTAACATTGACAAATATTTGGGTTCAAGAAATTTCAAAAACTTTTAGATCCCATCACAAGTTTGAAGTTAAGAACGATAATATTTTTGTATACCTTTGAATTTATGCACCAGATCAGCTCCATCTATAACTCGAATACGTGAATCTGCAGATGTAATAAGCACTTCTGATGTACTTCCTGGGGCAAACTGTTAAAATAGGAGATGTCATCCACCGCAAGAAGACTAAGGGATAAGTTCTGTAACTTAAAAAGTATAATTACAAAAGAAGATCCTAATAAAACACATGAACTTTTCTACGGGTAACAGGGAACTCAAAAGATAGTCCTCTTTGGGATGTATGTGCCACATTCCTTCTAAAACATCATTCATTTAAAAATAATAATAATAAAGACCAGTAACCTGGAAACCAGTGATTTTCTTATGATGAGATTTCTTCTTTCTGTTCTGCAGATTGATTTGACTTCTTTGTTGCAATTTATTGTCTACAATGCACAAATAATATAAAAATATCAATGAAACAGCTCTAGGTTTTCTTAGGTAAAACACGTGAAAGAGGAATGATGTTTGTACCGCAAGTGTCGTATAAATGACAACTTCCTTTGTAGGAGCCAACTAATGCACCCTTCAAAATAAACAAATGGAATTCTTTAGGTGCCATTCAAGATGGCGTATAAAATTGACCTAAATAATTTTTTCTCTTTCCAGCAGGGCGACAGAAGACAAATAAATAGCTGTGGACCAAAAGATAGCCCCACCTGACCATCAGGTGTGTAGCAAGCAGCAGTGACCATCTCATGAAGATCATTCCAGTCAACAACTTTACGTTCGGGAATACTCCAAATACGAACCTTGGCATCCAGGGAACCACTGATGAAGTATCTATCATCAACAGGGTTAAAATGGATGCAAGTTACTGCGTCAAGGCAAGCCAACAAATACATGAGAAAATGCCTAACAAAGGTCCATGCTAGCTCTACATTCTACCAACCAAATCCAGGATAAGAGAAGACTGAAGAGGTCATTGTGGAAGAAACATCATATGCCAAGAACTCACCATAGTCACTGTGTGAAAATATCTTCAAACAAGTCTGGCTAGACAAGTGCCATAATCTCACCGTTTTGTCCATCGAAGAGGAGAGCAGATGCTAAAGAAAAGGATTACTGTCAATACTTGACCAAAAGGAAAGTAACCAATAAAAAGAGAACGGATGTCTAAGTGAAATTTAATTAAAACTACTTGAATCATAAAGACTCAATTGCTTGAAAAGGAAGCAGATTTTAACTTCTGAAGTGAAACATAAATGGTGCATGACCATATAAGCTTCCCTCATTGGTCTTTTCTTGCATCAAAAAATTGAAAGAAAAGTTGTACACTTATACATAGGGCAAAATGCAAGCGAACTTGCCATAAATCCAAAAAGATTGAATCTCTTCTCCGATGTTAATGCAGAGTTCTGATACAAAAAAAATAGATAACAAAACTTGCAAAGCCTCGGACCCATGATGCAAAAGAATGAAAATTGCCTTTAATTATTCACCTAGTTGCTCAAAATCTCAAAATAACAAGTCACGTTTCCAGAAGAGCTCTCGAAAAGACGACTTGGTGATTAATTTCTTTTCTTATGGTACATAGCCGAACAGATATACTAAAGTAATTTTAAAACAGAAATAAATCACCCTTTTAAACATTATTTCAGGGGGAATGAAACCAATGTTCCCCTCATACAGCTCTAACAGCATCCAGTATCCAAGTCATTTGTTCTCCTCATACAGCTAACCTCAAACAAGATGATAAGCATAATTGGCTATGGAAGTATCTATATCAATGCACAGTTTGATGCTTGACTGCCCCAAAATAACATTTTCACAAAGAAATGTATGATAGAATCTGCAGAACTGGCCATTCATAGTCCACTTTGACATGAATAAATTGGAGGAATATTTAGTACAAAATGTTTCCATCATTATTACTTATGTGACGAGCACAGATGAAGATGCCTACCGAAAGTCATCATGAACAAAAGAAACTTAAATCCAAGCTCCAAAATTCGAAAACACTGATATCCAGAAACCATTCAGAGGGGAAAATAAAATAAAAAGGACGAGATGATAATCACAAGAAATAGGTAACCCAGTAAAATATATTTCTTCCATCTCTTATGGTAAAAGTAAATGTTCACAGTTTGAAGTGTTAAATAAGCGAACTGATTTCAAAGATAGCAAACAAAAGATCAATTAACCCATTAACTAGTATTACCTCCAACTAACTAAAGAAGGAAATGTTATATAGATGCAACAACCAGAAATGCTAAATGTGGATTCTAATTCCAGTATAATTTCGTAAATTACCGAATTCAACAGAGCTCCTCATTGAAGAATAAGAAAGACCAAAATAATTTGGGTAAGTCTTAACTCAACTTATCCCCTTGGAGATGATCATTTGTTGTCTTGGTTATCAGAAAGATGATATAGAACCAACAGCCACAGGAGACAAGAAACCGGCAGTAAAATTCTATAACTACCTTATGGAAAGGTTTTCCTAATTAGTAAGGGATTGAGTTATTTATGTTCACTTCTCAGCCCGTAAATTAATTAGATAAGATGCTTGGTAGTAGGAACTCAACTTCACCATTGGATTCACCATCTACATTGATTTGCTTAGTTTCATTTCATGCCACAGAACACATTCTTCCCCTTTTTGGTTTTCATCAATGTTTTCAAGGACACAGCCGCTATTTTGTCAAAAGTCTTGAGACTTTTTAAAGAAAAACTATCCATCACGATAACAAAAACCAAAAGAAATCGGTTTATTAAGAAAATATGAAACGATACAGTAAATGAAAAATGCCTAACCTGAGACTTGGACCATGAGAGATCAAGTACATCATCCAGATGCCCACGAAATGAACAGAAAGGTTTTTCAGAAAGCGCAAAAACTGTCTCTGGGACCAAGACATGTTCAATGCTCACAGATTTTCGGCTTATAGATGACCTTCCTCTCCTCCTCCTCTCTGATTGACCATCCAAACTCGGTGACTTAGTGGTTGGCTCTGGGGATCCATTGGTCAAAAACAGAAGATTCAAATTTCCATCTTCTGGCTTATCAAACAGAAAATCACCCTTTCTCTCTGATTCAATAACCTGCCACACATGAATGATGCAGTCCTCCCCAGCACTCGCGAGATATTTGCCATCCAAACTGAACTTAATACACCAAATTGACCCGTTATGTGCCTGTATCTCTTGGCTCTTGTACAACGCAGAAAGTTCTTTATGAGATTTCCCATATTGTCTAACTCGAACCCTTTCCGGCCCATGGAAGGATGCTTCTTGGCTATCATCCGTCGCGGAGCTCGACCTCCTACCACCCTTTTCAGACGATGTATCCCTCTCATCACTACTCCGCCTCTCCTTAAGGCCTGTGACTGAACTGGCTACATTTCTGATACTCTTAAGCCAATTACCTTTTTTTTTCAACTTAGATCCTCCACCGCCACCACTGCCATTGGCATTCAAATCTACAGTATCCCCATGCCCATCCTCCACATTTTGCCTCCTCATCAATTCTTGAACAATCGGAGAAGTCCCAACACACATCTCGAATTCCTCCATTGTCAACTGCCGCCCCGTCCCCACTTCCTTAAGCTTATTCCACATCCCGTCTTCCCTAACCTCATTCACCACAAATTCCTTCCCATTATCAAGATTCTTAATCAAACACACCGTATTATTATTATTATTATTATTATCTAGATCATCATCAGCCTTAACCACACCATTACTATCCAAACCCTCATTCGCCTCCTCTCCATTACCCGAAGAAACCGGCAACAAATTCGAACCCCCATTACAAGATGAATCCCTTCTAATCTTCCCTTTAGGAGGTTTATTCGGCGATGATCCATTACCACACCGCAAAATATCAACATTCACTCCATCACTACAGCTATTACTATTTACAATTAATGACGAAGTAGTAGCCGAATTAATAGTCTTATTGCCGCCCTCCGATTTCGATCGAACCATCACTGAAACATTACTACTAGTAGTAGTACTATTCTTATTACTATTATATTCATTAACATTGCTATTATTATTATTATGTAATAAATTTTTTTCTGTGTGGGAAAAACCTTCATCTGATGACGTCAGCGATCTAGAGGAGGAAGTGGGGCGGTGGTGGTGGCGGAGTAAGGAAGGGTCGCGGCTGAGGCCCATTTGACGCAATAGGCGGATGCGACGTTCTTCAACAGAAGTGGGTTCGGAGATCCAGACATCATAGTTGTTAGAAACACCCATTGGGAATTTGGGAACATAATTCGGGTTGGAAGAAAAGGGGTTCGGATCTTCAGATTCTTCTTCTACTTCTTCTTCAGAAGAAGAAGAAGGAGAACAAGAAGTGTTAGATGAAGAAAGAAGTCTATCGAATGAGTCGTGAAAAAAGTCTTCTTCTTCTTCTTCACCAGTTCTACTCATCATCTCCACGTCCGCCCCATTTGCAGAGAACTCACATTTGAGGATGTTTAACCCGCCCCGATACAAGTCGGGTCGGATCCTTCTCCTTCCTTCCTCTTCTTTCTTCTTCCACTTGACTGTCTGTAAAAGTACGTGGGTTTACACAGGGAGAAGGAAGAGTAGGAGAGAGAAAGAGCAAGTGTGGGGAAATGGGGAGATCGGACAATATAGAAGGTGGGCTTGTGGTGGGGGTTTTAAGGTTTTTTTTTTAACTTTGGGAACTCAGATCCGATGATGGGTTATAGAGAGAGAGAAAACAGTGTGTAACCGCGGCCCTATGCAGTTTTTGCAGGGACGTCTGTGAGGGATTTGATGGAAACGATGTCGTCTTTGATTTTTTTTTTTTTTTTGCAATTACCACAACACTTTTTTTTTGGAGAGAAGGAATTTGTACTTTTTTTTTTTTTGCTAAATAAATTAGTACTATATTACTTTAACGGTCACTACTTATTTAAAGAGTTATATCCTTTCAGGAAAAAAAAACTGTTAATTTTTCTCAAAAAAGAAAAAAAGAAAAAGAAAAACAGTTATAATTTAAAAAATCTATCATGTATATAACAATTCAAATGTATCAAACTTTTTTTGCTAAATAAATGTATAAACAATGGACTTTGTCTATGAATTTGACGTTGGAACGAAAACTGTAAAAGTACGTCGAACTATATATAAAATTTACAAAAAAATATTGGGGACGAATTTGATAAAATATTCCAAAGTACATATAAAATTTATTATATCTAATAGTATTTTTAGAAATCTCGAGGGCGACTGTCAACCTCCACACCTGTATTCGTCCCTGGTATAAACTATTAACGGCAAAAAATGTACATGATTGAATGTGATAAGAAGGTAGATCAATTGAATTTGATTAGAAGTACTACATCCATAACTAAATATAAAATTTCATTATATATTGTGAAAATTAAGAAAATAAAAATATCAATATTACGCTCTTAAATATAATTAGTGGATCAGAAGGTCCAATAGCCCAGTGGGGCATTGGCCGACCCGTGACCGAGAGGTCCCGGGTTCGATACCCTCCCCAAGCATGGGGTAAGTTTTAATTGTCTCCCTTCTAAAGTACTCTTCTCCTCTTATGAGGTGTTCTTCTCCGCTTTGCGGTTGGTTCTCTCCCCTTTGGGGTTCCGCCCTCGGGCGTTCAAAAAAAAAAAAATAGAATTAGTGGTATACAAGTTATATTTAAGAAAATAATACTAATATTTTAATTTTATTTCCTTAATTTTCACAAAATTAATGAAAGTCTTATATTTAGAAATGTAGATAGTACCGTTAAAAAAAATTAGGGTCTCAGCCTCCTAATGTGTCAAGAAAAGGTATATATGAATCTGTCTAAAATTATTTCTACGAGTTAAATATTTCTCTAACTTAATTATAATTCAACGATCATGGCTAGTATTTGTTTATGTTTATGTTATTTGTATGGAAAATTTTAAAAATTGATTGTTTACGAGATAAAATACGATATTTCATATTGATTTTTTTTAGTTAAATAGTGAAAATCAAATATGACTGAAATAAAATAAGAGATGTAGATGAGGATTGGAATTGAGTTAATAATGATGTATTATGAGTTGGAAAATGATTAATACCTAAAATCTATTGGATAGGATAGTTAAACCCCAAATTAAACACCATTTATTTAGAATAAAAAATTCAACGAATTATTTATAATTTTACCATCAATGTATTTAATTAATTGGATATAATGTAGCTACCTAGCATTACCAAAGTTTTACCCTATAGAAGGATGTGTAAAAGATACTGATTCTCTATTTGGTAATTTCATAACAGCCATATGGTAGGTTATGGTATGCGTTTGCTTGTGGTGGAGAAGTGATTGGATGTATTAATAATAATAATAATTAATATTATTATAATTATATTATAAGAACATAAATGAAGATCCATTTTGGGGTTTTCTGCCCCTTTATTTTCTTTGC
>JAOWBF010000035.1:7980012-7990620 GCA_028566175.1 Vinca major
CATTAGAGCATATTACAAATGGACAAAGTTTAATCATATTCAAGAGTCGTTCTTTCTTTAATTAGTGTAATTTCTTAATGATTTAGACAAAAAACAGTAACACTCGTTAGAGTAACTGACATTAGCTAGTGGAAAAATTGTTTAATTAGCGTAATTTCTTAATAGTTTAGACAAAAGACAGTAACACTCGTTAGAGTAGCTAGCACTAGCTAGTGGAAAAATTGAAAAACAAAAGATCACTAACCTTATTACTCCAAATTTTCATCTACGCCTTGAAACATAAATTCTTGCCCACAAATGTTTTCTTCCGACAATGAACTTTGCTTTGGATTGTCCATTTAGTATTATGCCAATTATCGAATGTCTATTGAATATAACCCTTCCATGAAGAGGTGGATCCCCTCCTCTTGCTTCTTCTATTACAACATCTTCAACCACATTCCCCCAATTCCTACGAAAGATGCATGCATTTTCTTACAATATAAGTCATAATAATATACTCAAGATAAAGAAACATTACGCTCTTCATTCCTTAATATAAGTCGTTTTCCACGTAGCGAAAATTAAAAAAGAAAAAAATAGGGCATTTTTTTTAAATCAAAATATCAATATTACTCTCTTAAATGTGATTTTTATATCAATAATTCTAGGAAAAACCTGATATAAGAGAGACAACTTTGTGATGATATGGTCAGTTCTGCATCGCAGGTCCAATGAACCTGGTGCATATCAAAATCATTCATAATTCTATTTAAGATAATAATATTGATTAAAAACACATTATTTTTTGCTTTTTTTTTAATTCTCACTAATGTAATAAACGACTTATATTAAGAAATGGAGACAGTATTGTAATAATGTATTATGTACTTACAAAGTAAAGAAGTTGATTATTTCTTGACGAGTTAGAGGATAGCCTTTGGAGAAGGTCAAGAACATTGTTCTTGCATCTACATTGCTTTGTCTAGGGAAAAATTCACTTGCATTAGGATTTAAAGATGGTTCTCTAGCGACCCAAGAACCGGCCACCATGACCTGGTCGGTTCGGTTTCGTGCAATGATGCTACCCTGACCGCCTGGTCTAACCGCGGTTCTACTTATACAAATAGTTTCATCCACTTCAATGGCAGCATTTTGTCCGAAAATCCTATTGCAAACGGTGTCCATTATATGCGTAAAACGCCTTAACATGAACTCGTTGTTGTAGTAAAAGAATCGTCTGCTTATAGATCCATCCAAGATTGTGAATAAAGCAGGTATGTCGTTTTCTGGGCCCGGTTCATTTGCACCCGGTCTAATGCAATCCAGACATGCTATAGACTCGGAAAAAATTGTGTCCATAGTCGAGTCATCGAATGAATTGATCTTTCGAGTTAAATCGTGGTAGCCCATCTCCTCTAAGAGTAACCAAAAGGTCATGACCATCTTAACCAGTTGCGGGTTTTTTCCCATCGGTCCGACCATCCGGTTAAACAGTATTCTCTCGAGTGTATAAAATAATAGAAGATCAACAAGCTTTCCTTGTTCATCCATATGTTTAGATTAGCATGTATTGAGGATAATTGAATGATAAAGTATTTTGTGATGAGAATGTACTTAAACAGTATTATTATTTTTTTTTGAAGTTATTCTGATATTAATATTGAAAATCGAAATGCATTTTTATGGCTGTTTTGTGGGTTCTAGGGGAAATGTAAATCCCAATGAATCTGAAGTTACTGTTTGACTGTTGGAAGTATTTGTTTTCCAAGATTTTTTAACCTTTGGTTTTCCATCCTAGAGGCCTGTTTTCAGATTGGAAAATGATTAATAGCTAAACAATTATAGGAAAAATTGGCTAAAATTCAAATTATATATTATTCATTTATGTTGGCATAAGCCATTCAACGAGTTTTTTACAATTTTATCTCTAATTTAGCCAATTAATCTATAAGTCTTAGCCATAACGTTACCCTTTCAAATTTACTTAACTCGAAATCCATATTTTTTTTTGGGAGGATTAGGGGTTAGTAGGTTGGGCGCTCTGAACCGGTATCGAACTTGGAACCTCTCAGTCCCAAGCAGAGAAGCTCCCCACTGGGCTAGCAATGGTTAAATTCGTCGTGATGCACATAGGGAGGGAGAGATTGGTTAAAGGTCTGAAGTGCTTCATCCAGGAGTCCACGGTTGTATTCTTGCGAAGGTGCCTAGCAAATTGAACAGAAGACAGCTTCACTAAAATTACAACAAATGGAGAAAATTAATAATTTTGTAGTTTTCAAGCAAATTAAGGAAAAAAATTATTATCAGAGCATAGGATGTTGATTCGGGAGTTATTGCTGTAAGATTTTGTGAAAGGTTTAAAAAATTGAAAAAAAAATCCACGTGCTCGCGCGCACACACATACATCCACATGTACGCATACATATAGGAATAGGAATGGCGCTATCTAGATTCTCCACTAAAAGAAAAGAAATTCTAATTACTAAATGATAAATAATACCTTTTGGACAAATTTCTTCACACTGACAATCAATTTCAATTCGTCCATCAACATATACTTTAAAGTGTCCTTTAGTTTTTGCAAATCGCCAAAAAGTGCAGCCGCATTCATCTTCAACATAGTCAGATTCAAATTTTATTAAACGAGAGTTGATCAACTCCTCCCTCGTAAACATGTTGATTTTTTCTCGATCGCAAAACTTTATCTGGTATCTTTGATTCAGAAGAAAGAAAATCAATAGAAGCTTTAAATAGTTATTATAAAAATGGAAGAGCAAATGTAAAAAGAGAGATTTACTTATATAATCAAATTTTAGAGTAGAAAATAATAAAGCCTCTGAAATGTGAGTTTATTTCAGAATTAAAAAGAAATATCATATGTATAGATGGTCAAAACTAATCGTTTCACAATAAAGGAAAAATATTATGAAAAGGAAAAGACAGTGAGGATACTAGATATTAGGATAACGGAGAAAGGTAAAAAGATAAGAATACGTTGGCAAAAGATTTTGAAACGTGAAAAAATACGTTTTTCGACGCGTATTAAAGAGAAAAAAAAAGACAATACATTACATGACAAAAAAAGAAATGTATAGATGGTCAAAACTAATCATTTCACAATAAAAGAAAAACATCATGAAACAAAAAAGATAGCGAGAACACTAACTATTAGGATAATGGAGAAAGGTAAAAAAGATAAGAATACGTTGGCAAAAAAATTTGAAATGAGAAAAATATACGTTTTTCGGCCTGTATTAAAGCCAAAAAAAAAGGACAATACAACAAAAAAAGAACAAGGAAAATATAAAGTTCACGGGCAAAGTACCTAGAATGGGAAGGACAGAGGATGGTAATTATCAAGACAATGGAGAAAATGTAAAAGAAGATAAGAGTTTGCTAATAATAAAAAAAATTAATGGTTACAAAAAAATAAAAAGAATTATACACCTATTTCTACTTGTATTAAAAGTTGTAAATTATATTAAGGTATAAATAACACGCAAAATAAATTAGGATCATAATTTGTTATTAAATACAATGTTTAGTGAATTATTAAGACAAATGTAAGTTTGGAACTTAAGACAAAATATAGTTGCAATTGATAAAATTGTCAAAAATGATTGTATGTTTGCAATTTTTTTGTATTAAGTCGGCTAAATTGGAGAGAACAATGGTCGATGAAAATTCAAAGGGACCAAGTGATAAGACTACTCAACTAATACAAGTTAACTCATTTAGTAAGAATTTAATATATATGATTAAGTGTTCAATTTTTATTACAGACGTAAAATATATGTTAATGGACAATTTATAAATACTATTATAAGCGACGACTATTGAATCCAAACATTTTTCTACCAAAAAAAAAAAAATAAGACTACCCCAAAAAAATATGGGATACCCCTTTATAAATTTCCTTTTAGTTTCTCCCTCCAATTTCAACCTTCTTCTCCAGCATTCCTTCTCAACCCACGGCAGACAGTGGAGAGATGTCTGTCTTATCCTATGCCACTCCTTTTGCTACCTTTCCTCGTCATACCAACATTTTCGACCGTTGTAGATTCAAATTTTCTCTTCCCGTTCGCCTAAATTATCGGAGCCCAATTGCTCAGCTTCATCACTCTGACAATCCCTTTGTTCCTGAGGTACAATTGTTTCATCTTGATAGTCCCTCGGGGCATAGCTAAGTGAGCAAACTCACTACGAGAACTATAGTAGGTCGTCTCGACTACCCTAAGAGTGTTAGATTTTGATTCCCGTCAGTGCTGGAGTCAATTCTCTCTAGACACGGTTAATAGGCACTCGTGGTGGGAGGGACCCAATGTATCATCCACGTAACTCTAGCTACAGGGCGGTGGGGTGTCATTAGGGAATGTGGTTCATTCCTTAGTATTTCATTGTCATAGTGAAAAATAGTGATTAAAATTCCTTTTTTGGCGAGGAAGAAATAGTTGAAATTTTTTGGGACAATCATTGTTAAACTTTTTTGTTGTTTGAAATGCATAGGTTTCAAGAGCTGTGGATTCTTTGTACTCAGAGTTCAGAGCTGTGGATAATCTGGTGGCCCTTAATACTTCTCGTGTTCTTAAGGCTTTTCAAAATGCTCGTGTTGGATCTCATGTAAGAATTAATTTAGTTTAATCAATTCTAAAGGAGGGGTTTGAATTTGATAGTGGAGGAAAAATACTCATTGCAGTGTTGTTAATTGCTGATATGTAGTAATGGATCCTTATATGTGGATAATTCTGAAAAGTCTGACTCATATATAAGCATATACCTACGTCTAGTATTTAACTTGGAATATCCATTTTGGCATAGCGAGGATGGTTGTTAAATGTCAAGTAGGTGGTTGTGTGTGCGCTGCCAGACCCATGAGTCGCGCTGTGGGCACGGGGCGTGATAGCTTCTGTCTTGAATGCATTTTTATTTTGTGTATATAGACTTCATTGATTGGAAAAAGGAAGCAAATACGAGTGCAAAAGTTTCCAGTTTCAGAGTATGGATTTGTGAAAGATGCACTGAAGCATGCTAGAAAATGGGTTGGTATTTTGTTAAATTTTTACAGTTTTGCTTAGCTTAGCATTAGCTTAAAAAGGTTTTGTGTTAATGATGACTTAGAAAGTAATTTAAACGGTTATTAAGAGATTACACTGGATAGGCCTCTCTGTCTCTCGACTTATATGAATCTTTGTTCGGTTGCATATAATTAAGAAGCCAAGCTTAATAATGGTGGTTTAAAGAACTTACTTGTTTGAACTTACCTGGGGACCCGATCACAGCATGTTCCTTTTTACACCATATCTTATGTTGGGGCTGATCAGTATAGAGTTAGCAGAGCTTATCTATTCTCATTCAAAACTCCTTCTGTACTTGTTGTTCCCTGCTTTTGCATACTGGTGTATCCCATGCTCCCTTGACTTGCTGATCATTGGTTTCCTTTCGAGGGCGGTTCTTGTTTCATTTGTCCTAATACTTTGTCTGCATCAGCATTTTGGTGGTAGCACAGGCTATGGACATGATGAAGCTGGTGGGCGAGAAGCCCTCGACAATATTTTTGCAGAAGTTTTTGGTGCTGAATCTGCAATAGTGCGATCACAGGTTTGCCCTGCGTCAATTAATCTGCTTCTCTTTCGTGAATGGCTAATAATGCATCCTAATACTTTTTTCTTGTTTAAAATATTCAGTTTTTCTCCGGTACCCATGCTATCACTTGTGCTTTGTTTGCTTTCTTACGGCCTGGGGATGAGGTTAGTTATTCTTTTCTTTTCCTGTAATTTTCTAAACTCTAAAAATCACATGTCATTCTTTGTAGTGTGATCGAAACTGATATAGGTATCAGCTTCTGGCAGTTGCAGGTGCTCCTTATGATACACTGGAAGAAGTTATTGGAATTAGGGATTCTCAAGGATTGGGCTCCTTCAAAGATTTTGGCATAGATTACAGAGAAGTCCCAGTATGTTATTATTCTTTTTATGATGCTTTTAGTTGGGGAGATGGTGAAATTTTTGTTTTGATGAATCTTTGTCAATCTTATATCCAGCTTACAGAAGATGGGAGGCTTGACTGGGATGCACTTAAGGTTGCTATTAAACCAAAGACAAAATGCGCACTTATTCAGAGGTCATGTGGTTATTCATGGCGTCACAGTTTGAGTGTCAATGAGATAGGGAGGGCTATTGAAATCATCAAGGTAAACCTTTGGAGTTTCTTATTGATGATTAGATCTATGGGTTTATATCTTCTTAATTATTACCAATCTGTGACCCAATAAGATGACTGGATTCAAATGCTCGTGTTCCTTTTGAGGGCTTGTCGTTGCAATACCCCAAAAGGGAATGAAGTTCCTTTTTTACTTTATTTTCATGTCTTTGGTAATTCTACATCAGACTTAAATCTTCTCATAGGGCGTGTTTCTCTGTTTGCCATACATGCTTCAAAGTTCTTAAGGTCCTTGTCTGTCTTGATTTCTTCTCGTTTTCGTCACATGCATTGTTTTTTTTTTCTTTCTGTTTCTGGGCTGAGGGCTCAATTGATTGTGGGTCGAACCATTGGCACTCCGTTCATTTCATGAAGCATATGTGCGCAGGGGCAAAACCCAAACTGTTTGGTCATGGTGGATAACTGCTATGGTGAATTCACAGAGAACATTGAACCTCCTATGGTTGTGAGTAACAGATTCTCATATTTTCTTGATTTCATTCACGTTCTTTTTCATGTGTAGAGAAATTAAAGAAAACTGTGGACAGGGTGCTGATCTAATTGCTGGAAGTTTAATAAAAAATCCTGGTGGAACCATTGCTCCATGTGGTGGTTATGTTGCTGGAAAGAAAAAATGGGTAGAGGCAGCAGCTGCTCGTCTTTCCGCACCAGGACTTGGTATTGATTGTGGTTCAACCCCTGGTGATGTAATGCGGACTTTTTTTCAGGGATTGTTTCTCTCACCCCAAATGGTTGGAGAAGCAATTAAGGTATATTGTCCTGCTTAATGTGGTTATTAGACGTTCGTATCTTTTTACCTTGTGTGACAGATTCTTCTTTCATTTATATAAGGGAGGCTTTCTGGTCGCTGAAGTCATGGCAGCTAAAGGATATAAGGTGCAGCCTCTTTGTAGGGTTCCACGTCATGATACAGTGCAGGTTTGTTTATCAAATTCTTCCATGAAAATATCTCTAGTCTATTGCCATAATAAGGCAGCCAAACCCAAAATGCCTATTTATCAATGACTTTCAATTACAGCGTAGCTCCATTTTCTAGTATTTTTTGTTCGTTTTCGTCCTTTTCAAGAACAGACGTCTCCGCATTTTTTTGTGGGTCCACTGTTATATTGGATCCATCCAAAGATTAGATTGACGATTAGTTTCGCAAAAGAAATATGATTTTTGTGTGGGTCCACTGTTATATTGGATCCATCCAAGGATTAGATTGACAATTAGTTTCGCAAAAGAATTATGATATTTTTGGTGCTTTACAGGCAGTGCAACTTGGAAGCCGTGAGCGCCTCCTTTCCTTCTGTGAAGCTGTACAAAGAAGCTCACCAGTAGGTTCTTTCACTAGGCCAATTGCAGGCACAACACCTGGCTATGCATCAGAGGTTTGCTTCTTTCACTGGATAATATGAAGTGTTCGATGAAAATTAACTTTTGCTCTCTGGTTATGCATCAGCAGTAAAGCTACTGTTTTGTGAATGCTGCAACTAACACTTCTACATTGAATCATTTTCAGCAATTTTTCTTTAGTTAAGTTTGAATCTTTCAATTGTTATAAGTTTATAAATGTTCATTGATGTCCAAGCAACGCTTTCTTTACTCTCTCCTGGATCAGGATTCTAGATTTACATGTACCAACTTTCTAAAGTGATTTTTGCATTGTTAAACTAATGCCTATGTTGTAGGTGATTTTTGCTGATGGAACCTTCATTGACGGCAGTACAAGTGAGCTCTCGTGTGACGGACCACTGAGGGAGCCGTTTTGTGTATTCTGCCAGGTTTGTTCATAGGTTCATGTTGCATTTCTAATGATTGATAAAACTTCATGATCTTTCGGTAATAGTATATTCTTTGCATGAATATCTGTCTGTTGTTTAACCAGCTTTACGGTTATGGACTATTAAATTCCTTTTCTTTTTGTTTCAAATATCAAATGCAGGGCGGTACTCATTGGACTCAGTGGGGATTAATTCTAGGGGAGGTCTTAAAATGTGTATAAACTGAGTAGTTTTCAGAAACGGAGGATATGGTATCTGGTTCCTGACCTCTCACTTCAAGATTCTACACAGTCATTTACAAAGTTCATACAGAATCGAGTTGCTAAAAGCGCAAGAGCTTGTTTCTGTTTTTTGCACTCTTTGGGGTTTCAAGGAGAAGTTTCCAGTCTAACCAAAGCCTGAACAAGGTAATCTGCTTTACAATTTTTGAACACTTTACTTGGCTGGTGCCTGGGATTCTTGGGTTAGATCCAGGAAAACGCTCCTTAACAAATTGAGAAGTCTTGAATTCAATGCTCACTGAACACATGTTTTTTCCGTTCTCCCGTTTCTCTCCCTCTTCATCTTAAAAAATAAAATCAAAAAGAATTTAAAATATGGTCATTTTGTAGTGTATGTTAAAGTTAGAACAAATTCCTTAGAGGGCAAAATGAATCATATACTATAGTTTGAGTTGGATTGCCCCTCAGGGTTTTTAGTTTTCTCAGGTGGGATTGTAATATTTGATTTTAAAATTTACATCTTATATATTGTAAAATTAAATTGATCGTGCGAGTTTTAAATCAGAAACGTTGTGCTTGCTTTTGAAATAGATGATTATCAAATGGTATGATATACTTTGATTTTTATTTATTATTTTTTTAAGAGAAAAAGTGGAATCTTGATTGGGTTGCAGACCAAATATACATTCTCAAAATTCTAGTTAGAAATACCAAGTGGAAACTGCCATTCCAATCTTAACAAGTAGTCAACAGGGTATTGTTTGGTTTTTTTTTTTTTTTAATTTCTAGAAGAAACTGAGGCTATATGAATAAAAGAAAGTTCAGGTACTCAATTGAAAATCTGCCAAGACTATATGAGGGTGTTGTAAGTGACTTGGATTTCAATGCTTTAAAGATGTACTCATTTGTAGCTTTTAAAAGTCCTTAGCTATAAATCTTTTGTCACCATTCGATATTCTCATTAATAAGAAATTGACATATGTTAATTTTTTAACTAAAAAAATATAATTTAAAATAAATAGTGAAATACGTAAGGAAATAGTAAACACGTACACAAATCTATTCGTGAGGATAGAAAACAGGACACTGAATGAGAATATATGATTTTTTTGCCCCTTCTTTTGCATTCAATTATTGTGAGAAAATTAAAGGCCACGTGAAATCTGCTCGTTTCATTAAAAAAAAAAAAGAATTATTCTTATGGCTGTTGATCTGAGAGTGAGTCTATGGTTTCGCATGTGCGGGTGCGAGGTTTATTTGTGTAAAACACGTGTAGAGTGATTTGCTATTCCAAAAGTTCGTACCAAAATTTTAATTTTTTGTAGATTTTAATTTAATAAAAAAATATATAAAAATAAAATTATAATGTACAATTAAAGAAAAATAGTCAATTTGATATTTTGATAATTCAATTTTTAAATATTAAAAATTGAATATCGACCAAAATAATTTTAACTTTTTAAAATTGAATCAAATAAATCAAACTGTTTATCCGAATTTAATTTGATTCAATTTGCTATTTTGATTAAATTGTACGAATAAAAAAATTGTTTCACATTATGATAAAAACCAACTTGAGATCCGCGATAAGAAAGCGTCCCCTTCACCTAAGAAGAGGCAAAAAAAAAAACATGGTATTCTTTCACGCTCCGAATCTTTTAATATAATTTAATTTAATACATGAATCAAAAACTCAAAATTAATTATATTATTCCTACCAAAAAAAAATGAACAATATCAATTGAACATGAGTAAAACCGTTCCAACCATGGGTAACAATTTTTTTAAGTAGGGGAGGGGGATTTTTTAATGCCAACTGTGGGCTGTAGAATTCGGCTATTGTTGAATGAAAATTGTCGGTATACTATGGATAGTTCAGATATGGATCAGATACATTTAATTATGTGGTTCGAAATGGACCATATCACTATAAAATAAGGAAAGAGAGACAATTCTCTAATGACGTGACTAATTTTGGACCACAAAGTCCACATTGACCTGGTCTATATTAGGAAAAAAAATCCGTATACTATATACTATTAAAGACTTTTAAACATGTATTACAATTTATATAATCTGTGTTTTCTTTTAATAAATATCTGTCATAAAGAATATAACAACTATATTAAGCAACAAGTATTACAAAATTAAAATAGATGTTCGCCTCAAAAAAATTTGGAAAGCCAAAACTTTAATCTGATTACCAAAAATTATTTAGTATATAATTAATTTTTGGTATTTAACAACATAACACCCAGACTCAACGGGCGTGAGCAGGAGTCTTTACTCCCACTAAGCAGGCCTCTCAGACTAGGCTTGCAAACGAAGATGGAACGGTCTATTCCGCACCCAAATCCGTTCTTAACTTTTCCTACCGAATTCGGATTCAGATCCTATATGATTCATAATATGTGTTACCA
>JAOWBF010000035.1:8009024-8021683 GCA_028566175.1 Vinca major
TGCAGTGCTGTTTTGGCTGTTATTGCATCTACCCTTTGCTTCATAGGTATATTGCTTTTTGATTTTGAAATTTTTCCTGGGGAATAATGCCTTACTTTTGTACAGATTCTGGAAGGACTTCTTAGATTGCCAGAGAACAGGGAATGTGCTGATTGCAAAACCAAGTATGTACCTCGGAAAGACTGACAAGCTTGAGTATTTTACTATTTATTCATAGTAAAAAATGGAAGAATGAGAAACTCATGGACCTGAAAATGACAAATTCAATTTTCTTTTACCCATTTGAGTGCAGGGCTAGTGTGAATTTAGGCATCTTTATATGCATGCAATGCTCTGGTATTCACAGAAGTCTTGGGGTGCACATATCAAAGGTGACAAACTTATTCCTGAAATGTTTGACTTGATTGTGAATGGAATTTGTGCCTAGAGATTTGAACTCATGTAGAGAAACAAATTGGTAGGTGTCTCAGACCACAATGCATGTTTCACATCATCTATCATTATGTATGACACTGACTTATGCTTCATCTGCCTAGTTAGTGGGTGGCAAATAAAACTAAGTTTGTATAGTGAGTCAGTGCATGTTTAACCAAGAGGCATGTTTAACCAAGAGACTTGTCTTGCAGCAAGCAGGAAGTATCTCCAGACTATGGTGCTTCCTGTCAAACATACACATGTGATCCTGCAAAGTTTCAGAATGTGCATAATGATGATTTCCCTCTTCCTTATTTGTCAATGTGTTGTATAATTATTTGTTGCTCTGATTTGTATGTTCTTACTCACTGTCGATAGCTTGATAGTCAGTGTCTTTGTGGCACTGTTGTTTCTTTTGACAGTAAACCGTGGGACTGTTCATTCAAAGTTAGTAGTCATTCCTTTTCGGGAGGTTTTTTGGACAGTACAGCATGTGTATACCGATTTCTTTTTCTTTTTGCAGTATTGTTCACTTTCTAAATTTAGACTACGGACATATACTTGCAGAAGGTTCAAATGTTTACTTATTCGCCATTTTTAGGGTAGTGGGGAGGGAGGATTATCAGGACCTCCTTAACTGTATAATGTTTCTTTTTCCCTTTTGTTTTCTACTTCAATATGCCCACTGTTTAGGAAAACTGACAACTTCTGGCCTTAATTCAACGCACCATTCATTCATATGACTGCATAGTTTGCAATATATTGGGATTTACTTTTCTCGACCTCCTTGTAGGTGAGATCTGCTACACTGGACACATGGCTTCCTGAGCAAGTGGCATTTATTCAGTGTAAGCATTTTCTTGTCTAATGGGGCTGAAGTTTTGTAACTAACATTAATGAGATACCTTGTAAGAATTTGTATATGATGATGTTTTCTTTTCAATTTAGCAATGGGAAATGAGAAGTCAAATAGTTATTGGGAAGCAGATCTGCCACCAAATTATGACAGGGTGGGGATTGAAAATTTTATTCGCACCAAATAGGTTTGCTTCTACTTCGATGTTAACCTTTGTACATGAAATCCTTGATGTCACTAACCCGCAACTTTGCAACTTACTTGGGGCCCTTTCTTTTATGTATCTTGCTGAAGGTATGAAGAGAAAAGATGGATGCCAAAGGATGGGAAACCAAGTTCGCCTGCAAGGGGACAAGAGGAGAAGCCTTCAGTGCAATGGCAAAGACCTAGTGATAGCAGTACACATGGAGATACCAGCAATTCTGGAAATTCATCTCGTGAGAGAAAGAATTCTCAGCCTTTTGGTGCAAAGGAAAATGTTACACTTGGGAGGATTAGTATTCCTGTGCCTCCTAAAGGTCAAGAACCTGTATGTTCAACTACATCTACCTTGCTTTATCTTGTTGATTTTGATGTTTTGATGCTTGCTTCTGACAATGAGATTCTGAAATTTGTTGGCTTCTCTCGAGTGCTGACAATAGTAGCTATTATCTTGTAGCACGTTTTTTAAGGAATATTATTTTATGCACAGTCAGGTACTGGTTTATTTGGCAACAGACCTGTCCTAATGGTTAACTACGAGGAAATGGCCTTGTCTAAGGTTAGACTATTCTGATGACATATCATTTGTCATCAATGTCCTTGGATGTCAGTAACATGAAAAGTAGAAGAATGCCCATGCCCTTGGATCATTTCAGTGATATTGTTACTTGTGTTGTCTTGTCTCCAGGCTGCCTAGTTAGATCCTTGCTGTTTGCTAGTTTGTGTATCTGCGTAGTTATGGTTGTGTTTAATTGGCAGCAGACCTGTGTAATTGTTAACTATGATGAAACAGCCTTGTCTAAGGTTCTACTATACTGATGACATACCGTTTGCCATCAATGTCCTTGGATGTCAGTAACAGACGAATGTCCTTAGATCATTTCAGTGATATTATTACTTCTGTTTTCTTGTCTCTAGGCTGCATAGTTAGATAATTGGTGTTTATTAGTTTGTTTATTAGTTTGTTAGATAATTGGAGCAGCCTCTGTAGATGATAATTCATGGGCAGGATTTCAGTGTATGTAATCAAACTCATGGTAGCCGTCCTCTTTCTCTTGTGCTTTTAAAAGGAAAAATTCAAGTTTAGCCCAAAGGACAATCGTCCAGAGGACGGTTGGGGTCTATTGAGCGTGGGGTTGCAACATGTTAATAGTTCGAACACTGTTAGATTAATTAGGAGTTGCTACTTCAGATGGTGGTTCCCTGTGAATTTATGGTTAAAATTTGCAGCTGCTCAAGAAACATCAACAGCAGAGAAGAGTGTTCAAGCAAACGGCAATGATGATAAGGCCCAGTCTGCTACTAGAATTGAAGACTTATTTACAGATTCACCATCAATTGCATCTCAACCTGCGTTGTCGAAGCCCCAGAAAGATGTTAAAAATGATATTATGAGCCTATTTGACAAGGTCTGTTATTCCCCAGAACTGCTGGAATTGTTCTTGCTTCTTAAATGCTGATGTGCTTCATTACTCCTATTCTACTAGTTTACTGGAGAGACGATTCTTAGTTTGAACTTCTAAGTTGAATATATAGTCAGACGTGCCTCTTTCTGCAAGTACCTTACATATTAGACATTTGCTCCACGTGATTAAAGAACATTTGTTTTTGTCACAGGGCAATATGGTCTCACCGCTTTTACTTCACCAACAACAGCTAGCTATGCTGTCTCAGCAACAGACACTTCTAATGGCAGCAGCAGCTGCTAATGTAGCTGGTGGAGTTCCAAAAGTACCTGGAAATCCTCCACAAGCTCCAAATGGGACCAACTTATCAGCTCAAAATTGGGCAAATGCCGCATATCAGTTTCATGGGATGATGATGCCAGGAGCTGGAAAGAGGGAGGTGGAGAATTATACGCAGCAGGTACTTTGCTGAATGCGTACATATGCAAATGATATCGTTGTTTCTCATTCTGATCTTTTTTGTTCTTGTGCTAGATGAGGAACTTGGGGGGAAGCCATCCAGTTGTAAGTTCTGCATTTCGAAATTCAAGGTATGTTGCATGTCACATACCACTGTCTGCCTTGAATCTCTATAATATCCAGTATTGTGTTGAGAAGGGGATTAATCATTAATACTCGATGGCTTTACTATTTATTTTCTTCTGTGGTGTTTTAAACGTTTTGGTCCCATCTGAAAAATTGTGCATTTTTTTTTATTTTTTTCGACTTATTTTGCACCTCAAGTCAGTTCTTTGGATACTTCAAGAAATCTTTTGTAATTTGGCTTCTGTGGGTAATACACCTTGAATCCTTTTATAGTCTAGGAGGGGACTTGTATAAGATCAAAGGTCATTTTGAAAAGATCAATTCTTGAAGCAATGTAGATAGTGTCTTCTTAGTTTAGAACGTGAAGGTGTAGACCTAAGATTTATTCTAATGTTATTGCAGTATATATTCCACGGGACAAAACGCTTCTAGCAATGGGGTACCCGCACCTGGAGCGAGTAGGCAGACAACAACACCAGTTTGATCGTCTTCGACACAGTCGGGTAAAGAGTACGACTTCTCCTCTTTGAGACAAGGGTTTTTCTCAAAACAATGAGTAGCTTCGGAGTATTTATTCCCCCTGTATTTTGGTTTTGTACACTATATGTCAAATGGAACTCTATCTGCTTGCTTCTTTATTTTTATTGGTGAGGGTTTACCTGAATTGAGTTTGGTTTAGATTTGGTCTGGTTTAGAACTCAAACAAGACTTCTTTATTTATTTTATTGAGACTGGATACGAAACTCTAGTACTAGTATATTCTCTTCACTTTTCATCAACCTAACCGCCTAAATATGTCATTTAGGTACACTTGAAAAGTTTTGTTATGGACCAATCTATAGGTTCACACATAAATTTTGTGATTTACAATTCGTCACTGAAAATAAATAACCGAAAGAAATTTACTGCTTATTTCTATATCATGTAATAACATATTGAATTTTGAATCATTAGCTTAAATTTTGTGATTTACAAATGCAATGCCTACATTGACATTGTAGTAACAGGGAAAAGCCGATCCAGCAGCGTGTAAACACCACCACCTAACAATAAAGCACCACTGCCAACCAAAAAACAAACAATTCATTATCAGAAGCAAAATCAAAATCATTCACTAAAAGACATATGCTACTCCCTCTCCTTCTGTCTAGAACTAAATGTGCATTTTTCTATTCATTTTTATTTTATTTTATAGAAAACTGAATTTACAGCTTATTGAAATAAAGTCTTTGGGAGATAATTACCTCATTGGGTTAATCCAAGCTGAGAACTTCCGGAATGAAAGCAGACTCTGCACCACAATCACACAAGGTGTTACATAATGATAAATAGATGGTATCGGTTCTGGTGCTAATAGTATTTTGTCTACAGATCTTGAATGTCGAGTCGTTTGATTAGATGATTGATAAGTTGCTAGGAACAACTATTCTTGTTCAAATAGCAGGAATTGTACTTCCTGAACAATTAACTAATTTCGTAGGTCTAATCAAAAGACCCCATGACTAGAGATATTATGTGACCTTGATAGATGATTTTTCGTGATTCACCAAGTTATATTTAAATCGGAATAAAGATGATGTTTATGGCACGTTTCTCTTATAAAACTGAAGTAGGAAACCAACTTTTTCTTTTTTTTCCTTCTTCCTAAAGGAGGATCAATAATGGTTCCCATTTCCCCTCCAGTATACTCGAACTCCCGACCTATTGGAAGTGAAGTGTCTTACCGCTTGAGCTGCACTTTGTTGTCAAGAGAGATAGGTCGGATAGAGGCGGAAAGTTTTTATCCGGATTCTTCAATATTCACTAAGTTATATTTGCACGTCAAATACAACGTAAGATTTCACACAAGAAAATTGCTTACAAACACATGATCAGGATATATGCTCTATTAGATGTTACTCGAGTTGGGAGAAGAAAGTATCTGCAGATTTATTTGTTGAGAGATCTTACGACTAATGGATCATTTCCGCTCATTACATGCAAACATGAATCATATATCATCTCAAAGACGCCAAAAAGAAGTCGGGGCTACAAATAATTAGAGTGAAAATATTACCTGCAAAGCTCCGGCAAAGGAAGCAGCAAGGAGTAGAGGAGTAACATAGCCAGTTGTGTATGTCAACAGTAAACTGCCTCCTACTAGTGGATTCTGAAAAAAAAAGAGCAATATATAAATTCTTTTCAATACTGTTATGAATCAAATATCATGTAAATACAACTTTTTATCATCCTATGTTTTAAAATTAATATAAATTTTCGAAAGAAATTAAACAGGAAAGTACCCTAGAAGCAGCAACATAGCCAAGCAAGGTGGCTAGGACAGGGGTACTGCAAGGCGACGCTGCTAAAGCGAATGTTAGGCCCGCCAAGTATGCTTGTATACCTAACAAGTTGTGTGAGGAAAGGTTAACGACCGTTGTAAGTTTTGAACATGCATCGATAAGTGGATGTCAAGCATTCTATTGTCAATAGTTGATAGATAGTACTATCAAAACGCGAATTACTTGAAGGAAAATTAGCTGCAGCTGCCCGAGGATCAAAGTTGCTGAAGAATGAGGGAAGTTGAAACTCTATTACCTGAAAATTATCAAGGAGGATAACACCATTACAGGTGAAGAAGAATTAGCATTTGCCCGAAATGCAAAATGTTCGGAACTTTTTGTTTACTATGTTTAACCGTGAATGAAAGTGAAAATAGAGGGCTGACTAACTCCGCTAGCAAACACCATCAAGCGAGACATGGTTAAGGTACCTCTAAGAGATTCAGACCCATAACAATTGCCAGAAAAGATGCACCCACAGGCAGTCCTTGACCTATCTGACCATAGGCCTTACCAGCAAATGAGGCTGCTACTCCAAGTAACGCCAATGTAGTTGCCAATCCAAGTGCAAATGCAATAGAATCCCCAACAATCTACGGTATAAATGTGAAAAATTCAAATCAACAGAAGCAGGATATAAATGACTGCTTAGTTTGCAACGGTAAATCAAATGACAACAACAGACAAACTCCAACGTTTCCATTATTCAAAATGTATAATCTGGTCGATGAGGCATTCACCTAGTGGTTAATCTTGAGGCCGCCCCAGGTTCAAATCCTCTCCCCCGCTTCTTACAACCCCATTTCAGCCCTAATTTTTCATTTTCTTCCTCTATAGAACTCTCATTATTGATTTCTGCTCATATACTCTCATCAAATGAAAATTAAACTTCTTATTTATGGTAATGATACAAGTTTCTAGGGTGTATAACAAGCTACTTATGGAAGCTCCGAAAGGAAAAAGTAAGAGCAACAGACTTAATAGTAGTTTACCGCTGTTCTGCTTCTCCCAGAGCCAAATGCCCCTGCATTATTGATTTCCCCCCAAGAAATGAGATTCAAACACCAATCAAGAAAATTATACAAACAAGAGACTATAGTGGAATAGAAGTTTCTCACCGATGTAACCAAGGGTCAGCGGCAAAACGCTGAGTGTACAAGGAGATAGGCTGGTAACAAGTCCAGCGCCAAAAATAACTGCCAAACTGCGGAATCCAAATTTCTTAATAGCGATTCATTTCCCTTCTGAATCTTGCAATAAATTGTGAAACAATATTGCAAGGAATTTCACCTAGTAAAACTAAGAGCAGATAACTGATCCAGTACAGCTTCGTTAGCCTGTTGAGCAGATGAAAATAGGAGGCTTCCAAACCAATCTCCAATGCCTCCATCAGCCAAACCATAAAGAGGGACAGATGCTTCCTGATTCCAAAAAGACGGTTTCCAATTATAAAGAAGAAACTTTCATAAGAATGAAGTCGTCATGCAACCAAAAAAGTTTCCTCTTTTCGCCTTCTACAACTCTCCTTTGCCATCTCTCTTTTCCTCTTTTTCCATCTCATTATGCAACCAAGAAGTAAATGAGTTTGTGAGACTGGAATTGGATCTTCGATTGACATTTGCTATCTCTGATTTTCAATTAACATGAATGATAGGAAAATATATCATCACAAATGTCAATCGAAGATCCAATTCCAGTCTCATGAACTCAATAGCTTTTCTTACCATAATATCGTTTATTTTGAGAAGTTCCGTTCATTCAAGAAAGTCAAATGTGGGACTACAATTACTATTTTGGAAACAATGACCCTGGTAATAATAATAAGAATGTGACTTTGGTAAAAGAAACCGATGTTCTCTATGGCGAGTTACCGGAACAAGAAGAACAATCAGCACCGAAAGATTAGAGAAATACTACATTAACACAATGATAGCGGAAAAAGAAAAAAACTAAAAGAATGGTCCTGGCAATGAAAGGAAGCAACTAACAATGAAGCTCAAATAATTGAAACTGGAACAGAAAAGCATTTCTTACCATGATATTTCCATTATCAAGAGCATTTGCAGCATGTGTGGCAAACAAATTTGCTGCTAAAAAGTCATAAAAACAAACATTCATTGATGGTACCGGTAAATAAAATCCAAACACCAAGGCAATACATACAATTAACAAAGAGTGTTGAAAAGCTGAATTCCGGCCTAACTCAATCCCTAAAACCGTGGCGGATACAGAATCTGAAAGCACTGGGGGCACTCGTCGATTCACCACACGGTGTGGGGTCACTTATGAACCTATCATATAAATGAGTACGAACACACCTTATTTACTACAATTATTTTATTTTTAGGGGGCACGTGACCCTGGTGGCGGGCTACTGCATCCGCTCCTGCCTAAAAGTACGTCGAGAGGAGGAAGATTGCCCAGACGGACGAAAATTGCACACTAACTAGCCAATGGACTTCGACAGATGGCTAAAATTTATCCAATTAATTAGCTAAATTAGGAGCAAAATTGTAAATAACTCGTTAACTAGCCAATATGCAATATTCTAATACACCCCTAAATAGGATATTTCAACTCACCCCATCAGACCCGTCGTCTGTGGGTGACCCACGTCAAACAAGTGACTCTGATAATATATTAAAAACTGAAAAATTGTATTAGCAATTTTCAACTAATTATTCTTTCCCACCCCACAAAACACACAGAATTAAAACAGAAAACAGAGAGAAAGCAGGGTCAGTACCTGTAACAGTACCCATGAATGTACAAGCTTTAATTTTGTCTCTGTGGGCATCGCCATCATCATCAATCGAAGAGCTCTTCAGCAATTTGGGATTCTTTTTACAGCCCACTTCTAAAAACAAAGAAATCATGGAATTAGTGATGATGAATTGAGATAGTAAAATTGATTAGAGATATAATGAATCGTTCACCATAAGACAGAATCGTTTTCTGAGAATGCTGCTTGTGAATTTGAAATGCTTTGTAATGAACAAATTGACATCTCCAGCTGTTCATAGTTACTGAATAATTCATTTTTAGAGCTTAGTTTCTCGCCTCTTTTGGGGAAAAAAATCGTTGATAATCCAAACTTGAATACCAACTAACCATGCCCGCAAAAAATAACACTCATATGTCAAATCAAATGAGTTGGGAGAAATGTTGTAAATATAGAAAATTTTGAATCGGAACCGAATGTATTAAAAAACTTGTAAATACGTGGTTCGGAGAATGGATTAAAAAAATTTACACAAATATTTAAATAATATTTTATGATAAATTTATATATATATATATATATATATAATGTCAATTTGTTCAACGAGACAATTATAAATCCTTAATTCCCAAATTAGTTTTTACAAAGAAATGTTTGTGCTAATTGTACTAACTAATCTCTTGGCAGAGCAAATTTAGTATCATAAATATAAGGGAATTTGTTTTTCCATTAGGTATTCGAAGTTGAGTAACATCAAATTATTCAATCTATATATGTTTAACGGGGTGAAATGTAAAATTAAAAGCATAAATTTTAGTTAAGAGGAATTAGCTGAAGGACGTAGGTGGAGACCATTGACGAAGAACCCAAATTAAAATTTGTGTGGAACCAAAGTAATTAGGGTAAAGGGAGAATTTGAGGATGGAGTATTAAGTAGGAGGAAGAGGACGGATTAAAACGTTTTGAATCAGTATGAAGAAAGAAATTAGTTCACTGCGTCAAAACGTTTTGAGGATGGAAGTCTTTTTTTAATTTGGTTTGCCCGACTGGGCGCGACTGAGCAGAGACAAAACCAGCGTACACCATATCGTCTAATTCAGCGATTCTACGGGTCAGATCTCCGATCCTAACCAATCCTCACCTCAAGAGATTCTCTATCAAACTTGGCTCGATGGATGCCTTCAAGATAGTCGAATCGACATATTCTACGATCCAGAATGCGATATTGACAACCTTAGTTGGGACTTAAAATCATTCTAAGTACATAAAAAAGATAATATGTCGTATGTTTGTAAAAATTATTGTTGGATAGTTCAAAATGTCATTAAAGTATCAGACGTATTAGTACAAATTTTTACACCCATTTTTTGCTTTGTTGAAGACCCCATCCCTTTATTTTCACATTTAACTTATTCTCTCTCAAATTTAAAAACATATCAAATCGAAACATATTATGTAAAAACATGAATAAAAAATTAGTATTACCAAAATGAATAAATTTTAAAAAAACATTTGGAGAAGCCCCAGGAAAAAAAATTTATCGGGAGAACAAGCCGTCCAGAATCCGGGGCTGAGAGGTTGCACCCGGTGGAAGGGAGTACCGCGCAAATCTTAAAAAAGGAATGCGAAATGGATTTCATGAAAAATATAAGGAGGAGGTTTTAGTCTATAATTTGTCACATAACACTCGTTCAACTGCACAATATAAGGACTCTAAATTTTAATTTGATTATTTTGAATGGGTCATGATTTTCATTGAGGGCCTCATTTAATATATGTGTAAATTTAGTCCTAAAAATGTCAAAATGGTCCCTACGTGAACTGTCGTCCAAGGTGCTAACGATCAAACACAGAAGGATCAAATAAAATGTATTGTAGATGAAAAATCGAAACCGACCAAACTAATCAACATCAATTTTTCGATTTGAGTGGTACATTGGACTACTTTCGATTTAAACTAAATTAAAACAGAATTTTTAGTTTGATTTATTTTTTTTATAATCCAAACCGAACCAAACCAAATATATATAACATAACAAACAAGCTCTTCAATTGTTAAAAAAAAAAAAAGTTTATAAGTCTAGCAATTTAAAAAAAAAAAAAAAAAACTAGTTATAGTTCAAATGTTTTAAGCATGTCTCATAATCTGTTATTTATGTGAATTTGTCTCTTATATTACTAGCTTTGTCAGAAGAAGATACAAAAAATGGGGCAAAAGATTGAAAGCAAAATTGTAGAAGAAGCAGAATTAAATTCGAGAAGAGCCATCCGCTCTTAGGGTTGATGTTCTTCAAGACTTTCCCAATACATATTTCCCTATTTTTATTGTTTTTAACTTTATGTAAGGTCTTGTTTTTAAAGTAGCGTTATATTGGATATTATTGTCTTATTATATGTTACTGAATGTATGTAGTGTTGGACCAACTAAAGTTGGTAAAAAAGAATTTTTTTTTCTATTTCAGCATAAAAAAGCATATTAAATTTTAAATTATTTTGTTTTCCAATATTTGGACGAAAACTATTTAAATTAGATGCACCACGATAAAAATAGACCCGTCATCTATCTATCTATCTATCTCTCTCTCTCTCTCTATATATATATATATATATATACACACACACACACACACACATACACTAGCCATATAACTCGTGCTATGCACGGAAAATAAATATTTTTAATTAATTTAAAAATCACCAATTTTAATTGATACTTATTTTCAATTATATATTAAACCAAAAAACAAAAAACCTCCAACTCCTAACATACCAGTTTGAAAAGGAACATCTTACCGGTTGAGCTACATTCTTTATATTTCATTGTGCATCGATGCAAAGGGAGACTTGTCTTTAAAATTCACCTAAAAATAATTACTTTACATTTTAGTAATTAAATCTTGAATATGAAAATTAAAGCCCTGTTATTTATGCAGGAAACGAAGGACTATTTTTGTACAACAAAAATAAGTCAAATATAAAAATGGTTTATAAACAAAATCTATAGTTGAAAAGGTTACTTTGCCAAAAAATTTAATCACCTTATTCTGTACTTAGAAGCATTATTTTCTTGTTAATTAGAGTGTGAAGAGAACTGAAGAAATTATCAAATTGATTAAAAAAAGTAAATATTAATACACGTATTGCATGAGGTAAAAATACGTAGGGCATGAATTATTATTTCTTAAATTGAACCGTCCATGTATTGTTACTTCTTTTTACTTGTACTTTTCCATTTATTCATGAAAGTAGAAGTTTGCAGCAGTTTGGTTAATGGAAGTTTAACTAAAGGAAAAAGAAATAAAGATTGAACAATGGGGGGCATTTCATGAACCCAAATCACTCATTCTATCAATGATTTATATTACGGAAGGGGGTACTTCATATTATTTCTTTTCTTTTATTACAATTATTTATTAGACCTCACCAGAGGAGGTCGACCTCACCAGAGGAGGAACTCATGTAGGGCAGATAGAAGTCCGGCTGAGCGGGTGCCCCATTAATTATTTCTTAATTAGCAAATGTGGAAGATCATCTGAGATGCCAAATTCAATAGAAAAAAACGATCATATGCCATATACCATCTTGAAGCTGATGCACTCTGATAACCACATTACATACAAGGATAATAGGTAAGCTGATGCACAAATTAAATTTTACTCAAACGTAAACGAACTGAAGATGTTTTTACTCAAATTTCCATACAAAAGAAAAAATAAAGTTAATTGAAATAGGAGAAATAAAATCTATGGGTTCTAAGAAGATGTTTAAAAACGTAGTTTTAAGAGGAAAAAACTTTACAGACATTGATATTTACTTGAAAATCGAAATATAAGACTGATTTCATGAACCTTAGAGGCAGAAAATGGAGTCTGCAAAAATCACATGAAAAGAAATCATAGTACTGCACTTACAATGTTGTCCATGTTTGTTTCCATTCTAACCCTTTAGAAAAAAAAATAAAAGAAAAAAAGGATGAGCAATTGATGGTTAGAAAATTTTATTTCCAATCTGGTTGTGCATCAATGTGGTGTGAAATATATATATATATATATATATATATATATATATATTCTTTTTAAACTAGACCATTTATAAGTATGGTCCAGTTTATTACAATTATTTATTATTAGACCTCTCCAGAGGAGGTCGACCTC
>JAOWBF010000035.1:8229463-8239676 GCA_028566175.1 Vinca major
TGTGTATAAGAGACAGCCCCCCACACACACACCAAAGATATACACTTTACAAAAATAGTTATTGGCTCAAATTGAGTCAATTAAATGAGTTAAATTATGAATAATTTTAACTTCAAAAGAATTAAATTATTTTTATCCCCTTTTTTATTCCACTGTTGGGCCAAATAAAAACCAATTATTAAATTCATTAATCCCCCTATATCCATTATTGGTGTTAAAATTACTTATTTTTAATTCGCTTGCCTTCTATTCCCGTGATGAATATTTCGTACAAAAGTAAAATACTTTTGAATATGAGTTTATGTACGATTTTCTTTTTTCAGGTAAGTACAAGTAATTTACACTTTGTAAAAAAGGAAAGGAAAGGAAAGGAAGATCCTATCACATCTAAAAGCAAATAAACGACCAAGCCAATGATCTACTACTCCAAGGACTTTATTCACCTTATTTTCTTATGAATGAAAAGCAAAACATTTTGTTATGGAGGAAAGATAAGTAAAGTAATTTTTTACGACCGATATCCAACTATTTAATATGATTATTTCTACTAAAATCCACTGACACTAGCGCATTGCAAAAAAAGAAAATAATTTTACAATATTAGTTATTATATATTAAATTTGTGACTTTATGAAAAGCCTACGAATCATAAGTGTGACTAACGATTTTATTTCTTTTATTTCTTCCATCGGCATGATGGAAGCCATAAAATAGAATATGGAGCATTTTAAAACATGAGAGTACTGGTTCAGCTATGGTGCGCAATATAAAAAGTTCAATGCATACTGATTATTTATTGTTGTTAGATAAAAAATTAATGATACAGATTTTTTGAAGCAAGCATATATTGTAATTTTGTAATACATATTATATAAAATAAATATTATATGCTTTATAAAATATTTTTATAAAAAAGAACGTCCTATCTAAAAATATGTAAAATTTATCAAAAAAATATACTAACATTGTTTATTCACAACCCAAGTGTGGGTGAATATTCGGTTAATAAAGTAGCATCTTCGCTGAAAGTTTACAAGAAAAAAGAAAAGCTTCCAAAGGTCCACCACTCCGCACGTGCCACCTCACACACCACAACTCCAAATCTCCAATCCTTTATTCTTTTATATAACTACCCCAAATCCAACGGTCTCTTCCTCTCTGTCCCAACGTCACTCGCTCTACTTCCACGCGCCACAGCACATGATCTATTTTTGGACATCGCTGGCTCTGCTGCATCTTCGAAAATATAAAATTACGCGGTCTCTCCCGTTCGTCCCTTTTTCTCTCTTTCATTCATTTTCTCTCTCTACTCTCTGTTTAAAGCTCTCTTATCACCATCATCCATTTCGATCTGAGAGGGAGAAGATTATACAGAAAGACATACGTGTATGCTTATAGCTGGAATCTAGGGCATTGTTTTGCCCTAGGCCGAAGAAGAAGAACAGAGAAGAATTACTTGCAGGCCTTCGTGATATCTTTTGGCGTATCCATTGATATACGGATATAAAGGTTTATAGGCATACACGCTTTGTTTTTTAACAATGTCGTCCGTGGATAAGCTTGATACATTGTTGTTCAACGCCAGCAGAGCCTGCTGTAGTCCTTTCGCCGTTTTCATTCAGATCCAGGTACTGTTTATTTCCTGTTCTCTGTTTTGTTTTTTAATCGAATTTAAACAATATTGGTTAGATTTGATTGTTTATGTCATTTTTTTTGGTCTGGATCTGTGGAATTACGATTGAATTTATTTGGAGAGAAGATAGAATCGTAGTTTATGAAAATTTTGTTGTGTGGCATTTCTGTATGTAAACGGAGAAACGTCGCTTGTGATGAATTTAACTTTTTCTATTTCTTCACCGGAAGAGTGTCGATTTGCGGAATTCTATTTTCCGTGATCATTTTGATCATAGTTGTAGCTCGATTTAGTGGACAGACTATGGAGCTGTAGCAATTCTCGAGTTCTCTAAGGAGCAATTCCATGAGGTGAATGCATCATAACATAGTCTAGAGTCGTGACTCATGAAGTGAAAAGTTTTATTTGGTTGAGTTTCGGGTTGGAACATCATTTATATTGAAGTTTAGCACCTGAATGAGAGCCTGTAGGCTAATTTCAAGCATATGATGCAAGTACCTTCTTAAATCCTTCGTCATCTGGCAGCATAACTTGTTTTCAATGAAGTAAAACTGTGCAGGTAGTCTATGCCAGCATAATTGTATTTGATACCATGCCATGAGGTGAATGCATCATAACATTGTTTAGAGTCATGAAGCGAGAAGTTTTATTTGGTTTAGTTTTGGATTGGAACCACATTTCTGTTGAAGTTTAGCAGCTGCGTGGGGCTTTGGACCAATTTCAAGTAGAAGCAAGTGCCTTCTTATATGGATTGGTTTTTTGTTTGAGAATTTTTTTCTTGGAGTTCACAAAAGTAGATTGTTTGAGAGAAAAGAAGTGGGATTCAAAGTGAAAGTTTTGTATTGGAAATTGTTAGGAGTGTGTTCGGTTACACATCTACTCAATGTAAGATACCACTTTAGCTTTTCACTACTTTTGCTGTTAAACTTGGCTTAACATAAACAACTTAAATATAGTGTATTTACAACGAGGACTTGCCTCTTCACATATATAACAGCTTTGATATATCTTAAGGTGCTTGATGCATTCGCCGCATCTAAAACAGGTGTAGATATCCGAATAACAACATTAGAATGTTAACAGTTGATGACAGATTTGGTTTGGCGATTGCCAAACGTGTTGCAAAGGTTGGAAATAATGGGTGGATAGGGATTTGGACCACTGTTTCCATGGGCTGAAATATTTTGTGTCCTTTTCCTTTTAGGAAATTAAGTCGGCATTTCTCTTCTTTATCTTCTGTATTCTTTATGTCTTTATCCAATTTGTGACTTATCCTCACGTAGGTTATTGTCCCGTTAAAAAATTGTTCTCGTGTTGTCATAACGTTTATGTCCTGTATACATGTTTCAGGGATATGTGATCTGCTTAGTTCTTGCTCTTGGATGGGCTTGTGCTTCTTATGTGAGGTACGCATTTGATGCTATAAAATCAGAGTTTAGTATTTAGTTACTCTATGTAGTCAATCATTTACAGTGACTTGGCTTATGAAGCCATTGTGAATGTTGATGTTTTTCACTAACCATTCATTTTCTCTGACAGGAATAGAGAAATAAGACGAATAAAGGAGAGTATGAGACGTGGCAATAGTTTAGCTTTTCTCTGTCAGGATATTAATGAACTTGAGCATTCTAATCAGGTCAATTTGCCTCGAGTGACAGTTGTTATGCCATTAAAAGGGTTTGGAGAACATAATCTACACAACTGGAGATCACAGGTAAATAATAAATTCATGTGTTGGCTAGTGGTCCTTTTTAATTCAGAATAAATCTTATTTTATTTACTTGTCATCATTACACTCTTTGTATGCCAATCACTTTAGTTGTGCGACACTAGATGAGTCAATGATATCTAATTTGAGTTCACAGCCTCTTCTGCTAATATGTTTGGTTCAAATTTGTGCCGAGCGCTATCATACGCCATCCTCCCTCTCAATCTAATCCATGCTCAGTAAAATGAAATTTTTATGAGCAGTATTACCATTGTGGGAAGGGGGGATTCTGTTAGTTACTCAGTTGTATTCCTGATATTTACAGCTTGTAAAGAACTTAAAAGAATTTTTAATTTCATACTAGTGAATTTGTTATCCAGCTGTTTATAATTATCAGAAAGAATAATAAAAGAAAGGTAACTATGTAAGTTTTTGCTGCAAAATTTTGGGTAGTTTACTAGGCCTATTCTTACCCCTATAAAACATGCAGGTTACATCTCTTTATGGTGGCCCTCTGGAGTTTCTTTTCGTTGTTGAAAGTACAGAAGATCCAGCTTATCACGCAATAACTCGACTATTAGCTGAGTTTAAGGTATATATTTTTCTGATCATCTGCATTTCTCATGGCTACTGCTATCAACCGTGTCATATCTATGCAAATACAAATTTGATGAGAATGTATTCAAAATACTTTGCGTTTTATATTCCCTAATTGTCGTTCTCATCTTGATTTTTATCTTTTTCAGTTTTCATGACATTTCACTAATGTATAGAAATCTTTAAATATGTTGTGGTGTGAGAGTGGGCAAGATATTTCTGCGGAAGGATTTTACAATAAGATGAGAATTTCAAGTTGCAAACACCTCATCTTACTCCTCCCTCCCTCTTACTCAGTGTGTATGTATGTGTGTGTGAACGCGCGTGCACCTGTCTACTTAGGGATGACAATGAGGCAGATCGGGGCAGGTATCTCAATTACCAGCCCCGCCCTGGTCACGCCCTGCCCTGCCCCGCCCCGGCCAGGGTCAAGAATTTACGCCCCGCGCGGAGCAGATCTGCCCCGCCCCGCCCCGCCCCGTCTTACTTTTTTTAAAAAAATCATTAATTTTATCATAAAAATCATTATTTTTTTTAAAATCATAAAAATAGAGCCTCCAGCAAGTATAATTAGTACATTTGATCTCAAATCAATTCTCAAACAAGTACAAATAGTATATTAAAATGAAAATTAAGTATGATTAGGTCTAATAATAACAACATTATAATAATATAATATAGATGGAGCAAAATGGGGAGGGGCGGGGCAGGCGCAAATACCATACTTGATTTGCCCCGTTCGCAGGGCGAGACGGGTTTTCCCCAAAAGACATTGGGGCAGGGCGGGTCAACGGGCCACGGGTCAAATTGCCATCCCTACTCATAACACAATAATATTTTGGTTTGCTAGCGTTCCATACATAGTCAATTCCTTGAAAAACTGGGTAAACAATTTTTTGTGTCTTTCTTTATTGTTTTTCAATATCGTTTTCTCTCAAAATATTGTTGTTTATTTCCCATTATTATGGTGGGGTGAGGCCTAGTTGTCTTTAAAAAGATTGACCATGTTTTACTGATATTTTTCACTTGGAAAGAATTAAGGGGATTAGAAAAAATTACGTGACAAATAATCATTAGATAATTTTCTGAAGAGTTTTATAAATTCTAGTGTATAGCAATTATTAAGTTTAATTGAGTATCAATTTTAAATCTTATTTTTTATAATTGATGACATAATTTAAATTTATTTATTTTCTTTCAACATTGAGCTAGATAATATAAAAATTCATGGCTTTTTTTTTTTTTTTTAATAAATATAGCAAGGTTTGAACTTGAATATAAAATTCATAAGATTGCTAATCAATCATCAAGTCATTAGTAAATTTCTAATTTTTAAAATATCAGCAATATATTTAAACTTGAATATAAAATTCATAAGATTAAGACTCACCGATCAAGTCAATAGTAAATATTTAAAATTTTAAATATCCCACAAGGACAGCTTCATCTTGAAGTGATTCTATTAAGAGGATAAAGGATAAAAAAAACATCTATTTTAAATTGTTCGAAAGTTTATGACATCACCCTTTACCATGCTTACAAGCTTGAAGAATGAGTAGCGAAGAACATAGCTCAATTAATCAAACACAATAGTACTGCAAAAGCTCTCTTAATTCGTAGTTCATTTGTTCTAATAGCTTTATTTGTGGACACATTTTTTTGTTTTTTAAAAAAAAAAATTGGGTTAGGGGAGGGGGATTAGTAGTCTGGACGCTGTGACCCGAGTGTCAAACTCAGGACCTCTCAATCGTAAGCGAAGGAGAGCCCACTGAGCTACGGGCTTCTCTTGATATTGGTGGACAATTTCTATCTTAAATTAGGTCGATGTAAGCTCTGTTCTGAATTCAATTCAAATTAGTGTTTTGTTAGTTCCGTTCAGGATTGCATTCTTATTACTTTTCTTGAATTTGCCACAAACACCCCATTTTCAATTTTTATTTCAACATTAATATTGTCCATTTCATTTTTTCTTATTCATTACTTCAAATTTTAGTTCATGTTCTTACATGAACTGAAATTTAATATTCTATATTTACTCTGTATTCTAGTTACTCCTTCTGTCCCAAATTATTTATCCACATTTTCTTTATAATCTGTCTAAATTAACTATCTACTATCTAAATAAAGGTTTCATTAATGATGATTTTTCCAATTTACCGCTACATTCAATGTTTGAGAGAGAAGAATAGAGAGAAAAGAGGGTATTGTATTAGACTAACAGTAGTTTAGCAGAAAGGCCTAACCATGGGAGTCAAAATTCAGGGGAGAACATTTTTGTCCAGGACGGAAGTCCCAAACAACCCTAATAACTTCCTGATACCCTACAAATCCTAAAAAATCCGTGTCTTGAGGACGGAATTGCCACTTCCGTCCTCAAATTTTAGGCTTTTTGCAGCGTCTAGTCTTTTCTCCTTTTACTTTTGAATAAGTGAACTGAAAATGTGAATGGAATTGGCAATTTCGTTCTCATTTCTGACTAATTTTTAGAGACTAGTTAATTCAAAAATTCATTTTGAATTTTTTAACACACCAATTTTATCTAAAATTAGTGTGTTAAAAAACTGGGGTTAAAAAAATAAGTACTTATATAGAAGGATAAGTATGTACGTATGTATATATAAAGAATTGTAGAGTTTGGTTCAAATTTTGAATTTGGGATTAGTACTCATACGAACAAGGATCCCAGAAAATAATAGAAACCAAACTCATATTTCCATGAAACCCCTAAACAGAGAAATGGCAAAAAATTCGCTATCCCTATTGTATGTCTCGTTTTTCTAATCCCATTACAACAACAACCATTAAGTTTTAATCCCAAATTTTTTATCCCATTAATAACAAATTATTTTGTGTTAAATTTTTTCTTGAGATTCCACTATTTCTTTTAATTTATATATATTTTTTTAAATAAAAAAGATAAGTCTTACCGCAGAGAAAGCCAGGCACGCAAAGCAATAAGATAAAATATTTTAAAAAATCAAAATAAATTATATGGCAGTCTTTGAGAACTTTTTTTTAAAACATTCAAACGTCCTTTGCAGTTCCCACTTCCCATAATTTTAAAAGCCGAGGAATACCGTTAACTTAATCACCCAAAAAAAAAAAAAATATGAAGAAGACCACCATTTTTAGCCTTCTTTTCCTCCTCATATTCCTTTCAACTCAACTCATTCAACTTACAACTCCACGACGAGGTAAGTTAGTTTAAGAATTTAAGAATTTCCATGATATTTCTACCATCTGTAAAAGGGATGTTTTTATTTATGTTTCAGGGCCAGTAACTCCCCTTCCTGCAGGAGATATAGCTAACGGCGGGCGATCATAAATCCGCCCTCCGTGTCCATCCTGTTTACCATGACCTTCATCTTCAGATGCTTATCTTCATCAGATTGTTTGCATGATTTGCATTCATTTAGAAGTTTTTAACTTTAATTTTGGATTGGCCTAATATGTGAAATACCTGCAGGTGCATCAAAATCAGCTTGCAAAACAGGGGTTGGATTAACAACAGCCTGCTGCTTTCCTCCTGTAATATCTCTTTCTCTTGGTTGTTCAGTACCTGTGATCTGCATAGACTTGATCAGATCAATGATTTGTTGATGTTGATGTTGTGTTACATTCAAACCATTAATAGGGATAGTGTTGTTAGCAGTATAATGCCTGGTATCAAAGTCACCTGGATAGCCAATATTTCCTTCACTGACATATGCATTAACTGTCCTGTAGTTGTTAGATTGTCCAACAGGAGTAAATCCTGAAAATTGTCCTTGGCTTTTTAACTGGGTACCCATGCTTCTTGTATCACCTGTCAACTGTGTGACCTTTCATACCACAGTAAGATGTTAGATCTTACTTCATTGCTGGGAAGAGGTTTCTGTTGTAAGATGTTAGATCTTACTTCACCAAAACTCTCATCGAGTCCTTTGAGAAACCTTATAACATAGTCTCTTTCATGGTATGCATGTACAATCTTCAATCCTCCACAGGTGCACACTGGTAAGGGACGTAACTCCAAGAATTCATCCCATAATATCTTGAGCTGTGTATAGTACTGGCTGATTGTCAATGTTCCTTGTTTCAATGAGTAAATCTCCTCTTGCAAAATTGACAATCTGTAAGCAGCTCCATCATGATATCTTTCCTCTAAAATCAATCCATACATCTAATGTAGTGTTCAAACATTGAACACTTTGGCTAACAGAGGATTCAAGAGTGTTGTGTATCCAAGTCATTACCCGAGAATATGCTTGTTCCCAGGCTCTACACAACATTTCTCCTAATTTAGGTATTTGTATATCAGGTGTTTTTTCAATGAAACAACCCTTATTTTTTGTTACCAAGGCTCTTCTCATCTTTCTTCTCCAAGAGTGATAGTTAGGTCCAAAAAGAGGTTGTTGTACCACAATTTCACTAGGATGAACATAAAATGGATGGGTAATAGCCAGTATATCACCAAAATTAGCAGATGGTAGGTTATTAGAACTTGAATTATCCATAGATGTATACAGAATATAGAAGAATCAGGAAAAATATGAATGAGTTTTTTAGAAAAAGTGAAATTGCAATTTGCGAAACAAGATAGGCAGAATTTACCTCCAAATTCTGCAGAAAACAAACAATCTGGAAAAGAAAATGCAAGCAGGAACAATCGTAATGCACAACTATTGCAAATCAAACAATGTAATCAAGAAGCGGAAGCTAATTTGAGCAATCAAAGCTCTGATACCATGAAGAAACAGTAAACCCTAGGAATAGAAATGAAGAACAGAGAAACCAATTGTGGAAACTTTCATTATGATTGATAACTTTACAATTGAGATATTTACACTATTTATAGTAGTCCTTTAGCCTACTTATAACTATGCCAACTCAGCTAACTAACTCAACTAATTACCTTCTCCAAAGTAACTTACTCCTAACAGTAATTAACTAATTACATCAGCAACAGTGCCTTTATCCTTTGTCATCAGCTTTGGCTTCTTCTTTCCTGAGTTCTTTGACTTCAATGTTCCCTTTGGTTCCAACTTGACCTTGATCACTTCCTGCTACTTGTAACAAAATATAAAGTCTTCAAGAAGTAGGTGAACTTTGGATTTAAATTATTTGATTTGATTTGAATCTAAGAACGTTTTACAATAAACATTAATAGAAACAAATTAAAATGTCAAAAACTACAATTTCAGATCATAACTACAAGTCCAACTACCAAAATCAATGATTCATATCCTTCATAACATCAAAACTATAATATGCAGCAACACAATCATGGAAAAGGGGGAAGACAAACAGAGAAATAGATGTAAAATGGGCTCAAGAAATTCGACCAGTTCGATGTGCCGTGTCTAAACATTTGGGGTCTTAGGCGATGTGTAGGAATGTCTAATCTTATTCTTCTAATTTTTTTATGATGCAAACTTAGAACCAAAAAAAATAATATAAAAACAAATGATGGTATAAATAAATCAAAAATTAGCTTATTGATGAGTAGCTTATTGATAATTTGGAATTGGAAATCTAAGAATTGAAGAATCATAATTGAAAACATCAGGAAATGACAATTCAATTCAAGTACAAACCTCTTTCAAAATAGAATATTTCTATAATTTTGGACGAAACAAAAAGGAGAGCAAGCCCATTATTATGTGAAGAAAGAAGTATATTTTATAGCAATAGTAAATGGTTCTTAATATAATTAGTTGTTTTAAAGTCAAGGTCTCACATCCCAAGAACCCCTTAATAAGAAGGTCAACGATATTGTCAGAGCAAGAATTCTTTAGCCAGAGCAAAATACACATTTCGTCTCAAATTATTTGTACACTTTGACAAATGTACGAGTATTAAAAATTTGATGTTAAATTATAAGTAAAAAGTCTAAATTACCCTTGATTAATTTTATTAATCTCATATAAATTTATATTTTTCTGTCTCCTTCCTCTCACAAAACATCCAACTACCTTTTAAATTCGTGTTGGAAAATGATCATTTTAATTAACTAAGAGTATTCAATGAGGAGTTGAAAAAGGGTAACATAGAAAAAATTATAATTAATACATACTTTATTTAGAAATATCAATAGTTAATTCTGGACGAGGGAGTATCTATAACAAAAAGTTTTTCGAGATGATTGCTGGAAATGGAGTGTAATTTAAATGAGAAAATAGTTTCTCAGGTAGTTGGAATGCCGGACCAAAACTCATGGGCCTGATCAACCCACGTTTTGATACTGGTATAGTTGGTTCATTAGATAGTCTGATTCATTGTAAGAGAATGAATAG
>JAOWBF010000035.1:8340483-8350730 GCA_028566175.1 Vinca major
AGTATTACTAATTTTGTGTCATATATCTATATAAATATGTCATATCAGAAACTACGAAAAAGTACCGCGTCGCGACATAGCTTTTGAAGCTTCACTGCGACGGACCGCGAAACGCTATTAACAACTTTGGGTGTACCAATTAAAATCTGCATCCTAAAAGAATTTTTATATTAATAGTCTATGTAAAGGTAAATCCAAACTTCATTTGTGGCAAAAGCGATTAGTTGAATCCATGTTGTTCTTCTGAAGACGTTCAGCATATATCTGAACTAATAAGTGGTTGTGATGTCCGGTAAGGCTGTTTGGGCTGTCATGCATGATGTTTTCGAGGTTAACACGTCTTATTGAAGTCATCTTTACAATCTCTTATATCTTATTAAACTCGCAGGTTGTTCTCGGAACATTGTTGGCGACATTGGTCCCTGTTGTAGGGTATAACGCAGTCCTGACTTCAGAACATTTTGGATCATTTCTGGTCAGTTTCCACCTAAATGGATGCTTTTCTACTCTTGTAAAGTTTTGTAGTGCCTTTTCATTCACTAAAAGTTCATTTTCTTATATGCTCAAGTTAGTTTTACCTTCCAAAACACATATAAAACTGTCTTATTACTCATAAGAAACCGAGAACCACATTACTACAGTTTATCATCGTTGGAGTCATGATACATCTTACTACCATTTCATTGTTATGATTTTCTAATCCTACATGTTTCTCTTGATACATACAGGTTTTTATCATTATCCATGTTGTAGCTCTTGTTTACTATATCAAAGGAACTCTGTCGCCAAAAATGTTCAAGGTTGCCGTTACACTTGTGTTCACACTTGCCCTGTAAGCCTCCGTACTTGCATCTTTATCATTACTTTCGATTTAAGTGTTGTAATGGGGGATACTGATGCAATAGTGATGACTACCAGATTCTGCTGAACAAGAAATTATTTATGCTAATGTAGTATCTTTTGTACTGCTGCTATAATTTTTTCCTTGAATTTGATCAGTCAACTAGATGGCTATAAAGAAAACTCACGTGCGGCAATATAATGCTGAAACTATTAAGATTTACAAGTTTAGTATGTTAATTCGTGGAATTTCAAAACTATATACCTGTTTCTTTAATACATTATATGTGATTTCAATGTCCAGGATAGTTTGCAGTATTGTGGTGGCCATACTTATAGCATTGGTTGCATCCAGCCCAACAAAAGGCTGGAGTGGGCGTAGTTTGAGTCTGCTTGATCCGTAAGTTATTTGTCTTACATATTGATATGGGTGTCGATGTGGCAAAGTTACCTCTCTTCATAATCTGAAACAGAAAGAACACCACCTGAATGAAAAAGGGTGAACAAATAAAAAAGAAAGTTTGAGAGTGATGCCGATTTTGTCATGAGAGAATTATGGTTGGTATCTTAGTTCGTCTTGGTCCAGTTACTCTTGACCAAACCACTCATAACTCGTCAATGATATTGTTGCCAAGGGGTCGCCATTTAATTGAGTTGGAAAAGTATTTTTTTAATCACCATGGTCATAAATGAGCTGACTTGACTTGGTTCGTTAAAAAATAAGTTGACTTTACTTTACCATTTAGCCACTGTCTGTACTCTAGTCTTCTTTTTGTTATGTACTTATTGGTAAAACTGAAGCAGTAATAATGGAGGCTAATATCAAATGATTCTTTCTATAATATCTGATCTTTTGATTCTTTTTTCCCCCAAATGTACTTTCACCACGTATCAAGCATACAAGTTATAATAATGACCATACAGGAAAGTTTGCTGCTGGTATAATGAATATCTCGGACGATATTTTCCATGGGAATTAAGTGAATAGGTTTGAGAGTTTGGTTCTGGATTAATGCTCATAAACACTAACGGAAAACAAGGCGTCCTCGTGTGTATATGTATATGAAACTATAATGAGTTATTCATTGGTTTGGTTTGATGGTGCACTCTCGTTCATCATTAATCTGTGGCTTTCCCATTCTATTTATCCTCTGCTTTTCCATGAATCATTGCAGAACTTATGCAAGCAAGTATATCCCGATTATTGCTAGCGTTAGCGAGCATCAACCACCTACATGGCCATCTTATTTTATGGATATTAATGTCTTGGCATTCTTGGTTCCAGCTGGGATCATAGTAAGTTGCCCTTTTTTGGATTGGTCTTTCTTTCTTGGAGCTCTAATGTATGTTTATGTTCAAGAGATAACTTAGGTTACTAGCATTAGAACTCTTCTATCGCGGACCAAATACCAATCTGTCTCTTTTATATTTGCAGGCATGCTTTTTGCCACTCTCTGATGCAAGTTCTTTTGCTATTCTTTACATTGTGACATCAGTATATTTCTCTGGTGTCATGGTAAGTGTGTGAAAAAAGCCAGCATGACATTCTCAGCTTCCATTGTTCTTTGGCTTCATTCTGATTTGCATATTTTACAGGTTCGACTAATGCTTGTCCTTGCCCCAGCAGCATGTATAATGTCTGGAATTGCTCTTTCGGGAGCACTTGATGTATTTACTCGTTCAATCAAATTTCAGTTGCATGATGTATCAGAAAATTCACAGACTAAAAATGTAAGCGTGCAATCTCCTTGTTTGCAGAAGACATAATTTAAAACACTGACACTTTAAATTAAACAATTTGCAATCTAAGTTCTTATGCTGTTCATTGTGAAGGCAGGGGATACCAGTTCTGACAGTGTTCCCTCACAGAATGATGTGGTAAAGACAGAGAAAAGTGAAGAGACTGTAAAGGAAAGACCCTCAAAGAAAAACAGGAAAAAGGAGGAAAAGGAAAACACTGAGAAGGCTTCCATTAGGTCATTGGTTGAGAGGAGGCTTTCGGTTTTACCTCTGGAGACTTCTTTAATAGCTATATTTTTGCTTATCTTGCTGGTTGCCTTTTACGTGGTATGTATGTTATTCTCTCTCAAGTAATTCTTGAAGAGTTTTGATGGCTTGCTGCGCTGAATATTTTTTACTAGAGAAATGTTGTCTTGCTTCCATTTCTTAATGATACTCAGTACAGTACTCTCTTATGCTCCATCTTTTTAAAAGGGGCCTGCAGCAGTTTATCTTTCTTGGTTCTATGACATTCTTCAATCATATCATTTTTGGAAACTTAAGAATATATCTCATACGTTGGTGATTGTTCCTGGAGTAGTGTTATGCTTCCATCTATTTCGTCAGAATAGCCATTTTACTACTATGAGCTAATCGGGGAGCAATATTGTCACATAACTCGCATCCATATTCTAGTATCACAAACAAATATGATTCTAAGCCTGATTCTCATGTACTAAATATGAAGACTTAGCAAGATGATTGTCAATCACATTTTCTCTTCTTGTTTGTTTGTTCTTCTACCAAGCTTTGGCAATTGAGATTTTATTTACCCCTGTAGGTTCACTGTGTCTGGGCAGCAGCAGAAGCATATTCAGCACCCTCTATTGTGCTAACGTCTCAGTCTCATGATGGGCTTCATGTTTTTGATGACTTTAGAGAGGCTTATGCATGGTTGAGTCACAACACAGAGGTGGATGATAAAGTGAGTTCTATCATTTCCTGTGTTTTTTTGTCTGGAATTCTATATAGTGCCTCCTTTATTGTCTTGAAATTATATTTGCTCCATGTATTTGTTTTGAAGGTTCCTCCAGCTAATGATTTATATTATACGTATCATTCTTCTTGCTTTTCCTTTTATATCCATGCCACTGTGTCTCAGTGTCTGCTTGCCTTTGAGTGTTGTGTGTGTGTTTTTATTTTATTTTATTATTGTTTATTTCATTCTTTGACATCAACTGTTAAGATTTAAGATAATGTAATTCGACGGCCTATTGCTCTAACACTAACTTTGCATTTTTTTTATACTTGCTGGTGCAGTTTTTGCTTCATATATTATACCTCAAGTGTTTAACAAATAACAACATTGTTATCTGATTTATTCCCCTTAATCTTGTATTCTGTCCTGAGGAAAGAATGAAAATGAGTAGATTGTGAAAATCCTATCCCTACTCTATATGAAGTAGTCTCCTTGTTTTATTACATCCAAGATAGCCTATTGAATCCTCTTTATATTTATATCAGTTTGAAAAAGGCATTAAGGGAATGGATAAGTCCCACTAAACATAAAAGGTCTCTAGTTAGCCACTCTGACTGCACTCAGAAATTCAGATATTAAACTGACAGTAAAATTTTGCACTCTTTTCAGGTTGCATCTTGGTGGGACTATGGTTACCAGACAACTGCAATGGCTAACCGCACAGTGATTGTTGATAATAACACCTGGAACAACACTCATATTGCTACTGTTGGCACTGCTATGTCCTCCCCGGAAAAGGCAGCTTGGGAGATTTTCAATTCTTTGGATGTAAAATATGTGCTTGTTGTCTTTGGAGGTCGGTAATAGAAGTTCTCTAATGGATATTTAAAAAAGCAGAAGAAACTGCCCTAACTTCTGGTGCCACATTTCAGGTCTTGTTGGCTACCCAAGCGATGATATTAACAAGTTCTTATGGATGGTTCGGATCGGAGGGGGTGTTTTCCCTCATATTAAGGAACCGGATTATCTGGTTAGTACTCTACCAAATTTGGACCATGGTTAAAAAGATTCAGGTTTAAAGTGTATTGTTTTGAAATAATGTGAAGTAAGCAAACAATATTCAGTTTGAGGATCTAGGCGGTTGGAGTGGAGATCCTGAACTTACACATATTGCTCAGGTTAATATAGAAGGGAAAATGAGGCATTCTGCCCTAAATGTCAACACAGATGGCCGGTGGCCCATAACTCATGCTAAAAGAAACAGTGGGAAAGCATTGTACATAGTAAAGGATCCTAAAAGTCCCAAAGACCAAAAAATAGTGCCGAAATTAATGAGGAATGTTTCATGATTGATGTCTTATCATTTGCTTCTTTCACCATCTTTTATATGTTTTTTTTTGGTATCTGGAATAAGAGAATGTGGTATATGTGTTATTCTGTTTAACCCCTTCTGTGTTGTTGGACTTGGAGACTCGGTCAAACTTGATTCTTTTCTTTCGTTTTTTTCTGAAGAGAGATGGCCAATATCGGATTGATTCTCAGGCCACCCCAACTATGCTAAATTGCCTCATGTACAAGCTATCTTATTACAGGTGCAGTATGATCTTATAAAGAGGCTGTGTACATTTTCATGTTTGTATTTTAAGTGTTATATGCTATTGTCTTCTTTCCTTCTTGCAGATTTGTTGAGACGGATGGCAAAGGCTTTGATAGAGTAAGGCGAACTGAAATTGGAAAGAAAAATTTTAAGCTCAACTATTTTGAGGAGGTAAATTTCTTTTTTAACTGATTGTATTATGTGATACTAGTTTTGTGATGGCTGTCAAGACTGATCACTTGATTCAGATAAAAGTTGCTTCAGCTTGTTAATTGGTCATCCCAGAAATAAAAACGGCCACATAGAAATGACTAGTTCAAATACTTGGAGCAATTTTCTTTCTCTTTGGTAGTTCCTAAAAGTTGGAAGTCTAGAAACCTGCCTCATCTCCTCTGTGTATGCTGTCAAGTTTGAGACTTAAAATTTTCAATTTTGAGATTCTGTTCTTGCTCACTTAGAGAAGGCTTAGCGGTTAAATCTTCCGCCTTTTAAAGTATGACGCGATACATTTCTCTCCGACATACGTGCACTCTTTTAGCAATCACTCTTTAACTTGCCTATTTAATTAACTTAGATGCTCTTCCATTTAGCTGAGTTAAATATGGCAGTATTTCCCCTGCATTATTGCACGCGAACCTGAAATTGGCTTTAGGAGGAGCTATGATGTGCACTAGCTTTCTGTTTTATGTATTTCCCAAAATCTTATTTGGACGCGCCTTCTACATTAACTTACGTCCCCCCTTTTCCTCTTGCATTTATCTAGGTTTTCACCACTCACCACTGGATGGTCCGGATATACAAGTTAAAACCTCCAAGGAACAGAATTCGAGGGAAGACAAAGAAATCTAAAGCGGTAAGTATGCGTGCAACATACTATTATTATCTCGTGTAGTTTGCATGCGCCTTGATGTCTTACTCCCAACTTATATTTGTTTCTTGCAGAAACCTAGCTCAACAACCACTTCAAAAAGTAGGAGAACAAGAAAGAGGAATCCCTGGCATTAGAAGACATTTTATAGTGAAGGTCTGGCATGGGACGGCCCCAATGCGACCGGCCCCACACCTCTCTCACATAAATTGAGACAAGACCCACCTGCATAGTACCTCCCTCCTCAATTTATGTCCCATACTAGAATTTTCTCATTTTATAGTAGGAAGTGATCCATTATGCTGTAAGAAAAGTATATTAGTTTTACGTCAGCCTCTTGGTAGGGAAGTGTGCGGCAAAAGGAATATTTACAAAAGGAATGAGAAATTCCAATTTTTTTGCAGTTTTAAAGTATGACTTCCTCCATTCCTAAATATAAGACCTTCAGGATAAGTAGCGAAAATTAAAGAAATAAAATTTAAGGTGTTTCAGGATAAAAACACATCGTATTCTGTAAATGCGGATACATGTAGATTGTTGTTAAATTGAACGAAAATTATTACACTAACGAAAATTTAGGTAAGATGTTCGTAAAAAAAAAAAACACTTATAGTAAAAAAAAATGTAACACGTTTAATTTTTTTTTCTAAACATGCAAACCAAATATTGTGCTGCATTAAAACCATGGATGCATTAAATGTGTTTATTTTCCAATATCCAAACTCGAACGTTAGAAGTTACGTGTGTAGGTATACTTCATTTTGCATAATGATCCACTTTTCTTTCACTTAATTTTAATTTTGATTTCACTTGTAGAAGCGGAGCGACTATATCTAAATGCACGAAGTTGATTATATGTGAAAAAATGGATGGATCATTGTACATTACACGTCTTAGAACCAAATTTTCCTAATACATGTCTCAAGATCATTGTGGTGGCGTTGGTCGGATTTGAGTGGCGATGAATCTTGAATGGTGAAGAAAATGATGTTGAGACAATTTTGAAAGCTCACAAATACTTCTAGTATCATCCATAAATTATAAATATTGAATATTAAATTTAAACTATTTTTCCCTTAAATAGTAAACAAGTGATTTGGGCATGTCAAAGATTAGCTGTGCCGATTAAAAAATATGAACTGACATACACAATCAAATAAGAAGTAAAAAAAGAATGAGAACCACTCGATTAATTATGAAATAATTTGAATACCTAACTTGTCGATTTCCAAAAGAAAAAGGGTCCAAATAAAATTTCGTATGTGTTCCGCTTCGTTGGACTCTGGTTAAAAAAAAAAAAAAACAACCTTCTTTTAATTTCTGGTTGTCTTCTCTCACTCCAGTATACTGCCAAATAGTTGGGGGCGCCTATGAGCACAAAGTACAACCTTCGTCAGTCCATAGACTTGCTATATTCAAGGGGTTCTGCAGCCACCGCAGAGTACACTCGCCTTTTGCTTGATTGTCTTCGTCACAGAGATGCAATCCAAGCTAAGAGGATTCAAGCCCACATGGATCATCACATGTATGAACCCACTTCCACTTTCCTCCACAATCGCCTTCTCCATCTCTATGCGCAATCAGGTCATTTATCAGATGCACAGCACTTGTTCGATAAAATGCCTAAACGAGATGTTTTCTCTTACAATGTGATGCTATCCGGATTTTCAAAAACGGGTCTTTATAAAGATTTGTGGGTCTTCTTTCATTCCATGCCTTTACGTGATTCTGTTTCGTATAATACTATGATATCTGGGTTGTGCTCTGCTAATTGTGAATTGAAGGCTTTGAGTATTTTCGCTAGGATGGTAAAAGAGAGTGTTGAGCCAACCGGGCATACGTTTGTGAGCGCTTTGAATGCTTGTTCAAAACTATTGGAACTGAGGATTGGCGAAGTTATTCATGCGAAAATTCTTGTGGGTGATTTTGGAGAGCATGTTTTTGTTTGCAATGCTTTGATTGATTTCTATGCAAAATGTGGGAAGATTAGTAAGGCACGGTGGTTATTTGATAGGATATGTAAGAAAAATTTGGTTTCTTGGAATTTGATGATCTCTGGACATTTGAAAAATGGGCAGCCTGAGAAATGCATTGAGTTGTTTCATGAAATGAAAATTTCAGGTTTCGAGCCAGATCAATTTACAATTTCTAATGTTCTTGTTGCTCTATTTCAAATTGGATGCATAGATGAGGCATGTAAGACATTTAGGAAGATCAAGAAGAAGGATAAGATTTGTTGGACAACAATGCTGGTAGGATATGGCCAAAATGGGCTTGAAGAGGATGCTTTAGTGTTGTTCAATGAGATGCTATCAGAAAGGGTGAGACCCGATGAGATTACTTTTTCCAGTGTGATCAGTTCGTGTGCGAAATTGGCATCTTTAAACCAGGGTAGGGCAGTGCATACAAAGGCCGTTCACTTTGGAGTTGATTGGGATATGCTTGTGTCCAGTGCACTCATTGATATGTATTCCAAATGCGGAGAACCTAGTGATGCTTGGAGCGTATTTAACAAAATGCAAGTGAAGAATGTGGTTGCATGGAATTCTATGATAGTAGGCTATGCGCAAAATGGGAGGGACTTGGAGGCCTTGGGTCTATATGAAGAAATGTTGCAAAAGAACTTGAAGCCAAGCGATATCACTTTTATTGGGGTGTTGACTGCATGCATCCATGTAGGATTTTCAGATCGTGGACACAAATATTTTTATTCAATAACAAAAGTTCATGGAATGAAACCAACTCTAGATCATTATGCATGCATGATTACTCTACTTGGTCGATCGGCTGATATTGACAAAGCATTAGATCTAATAATACACATGCCATATGAACCAAATTGCAGGATTTGGTCCACACTTTTATCAGTTTGCAAAGTAAAGGGTGACGTTGAACATGGAGAAATAGCAGCGAAGCACCTTATGGAATTGGATCCAGACAACGCAGAACCTTTCATCCTACTCTCCAACATGTATGCTGCTTGCGGAAGGTGGGAAGATGTGGCCAAGATGAGATCTCAAATGAAGAATAGCCAAGTAATAAAATTTTCTGCCTATAGTTGGGTTGAAGTTGATGGTAAGGCCCATAGATTTACTGCAGATGATAACACACATCCAGAATTAGAACTGATATATTTAGAACTAAATGAACTGATAAGAAGGTTACAAGAAGCTGGCTATAGTCTGGACACAAATTTGGCTTTGCATAATGTGGGAGAGGATGAAAAGTTTCAGTCCATTTTCTACCACAGTGAGAAACTTGCTCTTGCATTTGTTTTGGTCAGGATGCCTCATGGAGTGGCACCAATAAGGATTATAAAGAACATTAGAGTTTGCAACGATTGCCATTTGTTTATGAAGTTTGCATCTAAGATTGTCGGACGATATATCATTTTGAGAGATTCTAATAGATTTCATCACTTCATTGGAGGGCAGTGCTCATGCAATGATTACTGGTGATCATTATATGGCAGCCATAGCTTCAAGAAAGTCAGCCTCCGTCACTTAAAAATAATGGCTATTGGCCTGATTATCTGCAGATGAAGGAGAGATGGTTGTTATTTGGCCAGGATCTGCAAAGGGCAGTCACTGGTGATGAAATGCAAAACTAGAGTTTAGAGGATACCTCTTAGCTGATTACCCGAAATGGGAAATAACGGATCAGAAGAAAGGAAAAAGCCACGTGGGAGGCCGGGTACTGCAGAGCTTTAAATTTATTTGGAAGTTCTGTTCCACTAGTCACTAGACATTTACATAAAAAACAGCAGAGAAAGACGTATTCAAAGAGATGGAACTCTGAAATCAGGTGAGTCTTCAAGGGCTGGCTGAAGCCAGATTGTATCTGATTTGACTGCTATTGCTCTGTTCTTTTCAATTTTTAATTTTGTGAGTTGTTTCTAAAGCATGATCTGAAGAGGATGAAGCTGACTGAAAGTTACAGGGCAAGCTGGCACTAGATCAACCAAAAAGCAACGTAAGGACATATGGAGATACTATAATACAACAGGCCAACTTCTTATCAGTTATGCTTCTCACTTTCGTGAAGTAACTTATGAAGAAATATAAGGTAAAGTGTTTAAATGCACGAGTATCTGAACTACATTATTTATTTGCAATTGCCTGTTTAACCTCTCCATTTTTGTCTATCCAATGTTTCTATTTGCTTTCTGTAAGCCTTTTATACCTTTATGTGTAGTTGCTAAGGTAGTAAACTCTGTAGGATTGCACCTGACCAACACAAAAAAA
>JAOWBF010000035.1:8350830-8361016 GCA_028566175.1 Vinca major
CATTAATACTTTTGCTGCTTCCCCGGAGGACTTCAATACTACTAACTAGCAGTGTTAAACCGATATGTTCTATACGAACTTGTACTTCATATTTCAATTTGTAAGTTACAAAATTAAGTTATAACATCGCATTTTATATTACTTTTTTCATCTCAACAATGAGATTAGTTGTTGTCAAGAAGGCCGTAGACCAGTAGAGCAAATTTTGACCTGTGACTGAGAGGTCTCGGGTTCGACATTCTGCTCCTACGTGGGGAAAATAAAATTTTCATAGAGAATTAAAAGTGCTGACTAAAAAATAAAAAAATAAAAAATGAAATTAGTTGTTATGCAATCAAATTCTGTGAAATTCTAAGAAATCTCACTTGTGATTGAATCTTTAAAGGCCTCGAATGAACAGCTGGTCACATGTCCAAATGTTTCTTCGTAATTCATGGCTCATGGGCCCCTACCACTTCCTTTAATGACGCCACCAACCCACTTTCCTTAAATTGTTACTGTTTCCGCTCCAAAATAATTTGTTACTTTTCACAATTACTGAAATCATCGGAAATTAAATAATCTAAAAAAAATTTAAACTTAATATAACTCCTGATCAGCTTACTTAAAAATTGAAAAGTCCAACTCATATTCAACCCGAATAAACTTATAAATATTAAATTCATACTCAATTCACATTTTTTGTGAGTTCAGACTGAACTTGTAAACCTCGTGAGCACTTAATATATATTAGTAAAAGAAATGAAATGGGGGCTTTTGTAATTTTGCTAGTCTTTTTGTTTTTTTGTTTTTTATTAGAGAATTTGGTAATAGTATTATTATATATAAAAATTATATATATTGTTTATAATTATATTATTCTTATTTAGATATGAGTTTTAAACGTTCTAAGCAGGCCAGGGTTACGTTTGGATCACGCTCAACACACTTACACTCAAGTTGAATTAACCGAGTTCTGATCAATCCGAACCCATTGAAAGCAATAATGTATTAGTTTTTTTTTTTTTTTTTACAATGGATAAATATTTTAGATTATGGAATTTTTTTAAATGTAACTATTAGTTTGGAACGGAGAGAGTATTATTACAGTATATCAATTCACTAATAAAATTCTTAGCTTTGCAAATTCCTTTAGTATCCAGTCCATCAAATGACCTGCTCAAAATTTATCCAAATTTCGAAACATAAAAAATATCCAGTAAAATCTCGTTTGTACCCTCTCTAACACATTGTATAACATTGTTGTATGCAGAGATGAAGCCATGATTTTTAAATTGTGACGGAAAACTGCAACATTATGTTAAACTACATATAAGAATGCAAAAAAATGTTTGGAGGGAGGGGCGAATTTGATCAAAAATTCCGAACTACATATAAAATTTACTATATCTAGTACAATTTTAAAAATCTCGAGGGCGACTACCCCACCCGCCCCTGTCTTCGTCTACGACATTCCTGTTAAAAACCTTCTTTTTAAAGGCAACATATTATCCCTTCCCTATAACTGACTTATTTGGTAGAAAGCAAAAAGCAATAAAAGATTGAGCATTACATTTTCATGTCCCACATCTTATTATCCTTTGATTTCTTTCTCAGACTAACAAGTTCAACAAGAAGTGTCAAAAGTGCCTCACACATTTCACAACAATCAGGCTCACTGGGATTCTTTTTCCAGGAAGAATAAACCATCCAAGCATGATCTAGCTTTTTATCCGGCTTTACAACAACGGACCCCGGAACTTCAGCATCGCGACATGTTACTAAGCCATCGCTCTTCTCTCCATACCTCAGTTGCAGGTGGAGCGCGCACAGAGCCATAGCAGCCGATACAGGAACTATAACAGGCACCTTTTTTCTTGCTTGCACAACTTCTTCCGAATCCTCACTGCCAAAGTGCGGTAAGGGGAGCCAGGGAAGTTCCGCATGAGCTATATGGGACATTGTGGCAATAACACCTGGTGCAACACTAGCTTCGGAATGAAATGAGATTAGAGGGATATTCTCAGGTAGCTTGTGGTTTTTTATGAACTCCTTCCGTTTCTCGTATGTTAGATCCTCTAACGCACGTATGTCACCCTACAGTAAGATGAAATATTTAGAAAACGATGTATGGCGTGATTTTGGGGCAGAGGAAAGAATTACCTTAATTAGTTTGCAAATTATTAACTCCATGATCCTTCGGGTTTCTTTGTCAGCTATCTGTCCTTCACGGAGTATATCAGATGCCACGGGCGTTCCACCATAAGGGCTCTGTACGAATGCCAAACCGGCAACCTTGTCCTTCAACTCTTTCTGATAAATTGACAATGCAGCGGCCGCATCAACCCCTCCTTTGCTGTGACCAAGTAGCATCACTTGTTTACCTGATCCCCAGTATAGCTCCTCTATGTATTGCTTCAGTTCCCATGCGTTTTGTTCCACCGATGACTTCAAATAAAATTGAAGAAACTATATATTAAATGCAACTCTGTTTTGAATTCATTCTAAAACTTGAGAATACATAAGGTTGAATTTCGCTACCTCGCTGTGGATTTTGGCAATATGGCAAGCCAGGCCCATCTTTGAGAAAAATCTCTTGGTGCTCACAAAATATAGGGGCCCGTGATTGCTCAAAAGTCCTGGAAAATTAGGAATCATAGAGCAAAATATATAGATATAGAACAAGAATACGCAGATTAAAAATAAAGAGATTTGCTCTAAACCTGGTATTAGTAGATAAACAAAACAATCAGGCAATGTATGCTCTCCGTTCCTAAAAAAAACAGAAGAAGACAGAATGAAATATGATTAGAAGTTCATTACTGAATTATTGACTGAAAAAGAATTACGAAATTTAGCAGTTTAAGGATGAAAAGAAATGACAAAATCTTGAAAAGACTCAGATATGCATTTATGTCCATTCTTCTGTTTGTGGAGTTTAATTCATAGAGGAACTTTGCCTTCGACCATAAAATTTAGGAAAGATTACTGCTATATACGCCCATTTTTTTTCCCTAAAATGGGCCAACAGTTGTGCATGTTACATGAGTTACTTTTGCCGAAACTTAAAGAACTCGTTTACCATACAGAGAGAGAAGAAATGTTGATGTATATAATCCTTTCCGAAAAGTGTATAAACCAATCCAAGGTGTCAAGCACTCTGGTATTTCTTATGCACGTATTATTATTGTGATTCTATTATTAGGATGGTTAACCTCATCCGAAATGCATGTATAGAAAAGACAGCCATTGGTAAAAAAAATGATGTACTACTCTTTGAAACAAAGGAGATGAAGGTTCAATAATTGGAAGCAGCCTATTTCCATGTAGTTCTTAAGCTATGGAAAATATCAATTACGACTAATTAAAAGGGAACTAAGAAACTTAGACTGGTACCTGACACGTTCCAGAAGTTCGAGAAATCTAGTTGTGTCATCCTTAACAGGAGCCATTCCGGGCTCATGTTGCAACCACCCAATGTCATCAGATGATCCACGAAGAGTTCTTCTTACCCGAGATATGAAGCTAATCGCAATAGAATGGAAGTCAGATACAAGTAAAAAAGGCAGAAGGTTAAAGAAGGCTAGCATAGTTGGCGCAACACTTCTGATTTAGAACAACGGGTCCCGAGTTCACCACCCCTTGCCCCGATAATAATAAAACTTACCAAAAAACGAGTAATAATGTAGAAGAACATTCTTTGATTTGATCCTCTAAGATCTCATATGTTGGAGGAATAATTAGTTCTAAATTTTAACCTAATGGGGTAACGTCTATTTGTACATTGTGAGAAAAGAAAATTATTAGAAAAGGTAACTTTCACCTGAGGACTTGATATTCGGCAGATTTGACATAAGAAAGAGTACACCTCCAAGCTGCCAACACTAACCTCCTAGCAATCCTCAGGCTAAATATGGGAAGCATGAACCTACAATACAAACCTCCAGTGATATTAGTATCCAACAAATATTAGTATAAAAAGCATACGATAAGATTACGAGTATTAATATAACCAACTAGGCAACAAATTTCAACGGAATTAGTCTTGATGTTGTCCTTAGATGAGAAAAATGACTACAAGAACTAATAATTAGTTGATCGGGGATGTAAACCATATAGCAGATATGCCAACAAGAGAATAGACTATTCAAATTATTTAATGCTTATTACTATGATGTAAACCAAGAGATTAAAACTGGCAAGAATTTCAGAAGGTTCACTGGAAAATTGAATAGAAGAAAAGAAAGCGAAGCACATTATACCCTTTTAAAACTAAGCTCATGCCTCCAGAACTGCAACTATTTTCTACAATCGTAAGTTGTGAATTTACATGTAGATCTAGCTCTGAGGTGCTCTCTTTATTGACACCACGACTTGTGTCGGGGTTACAATGTCTTGAAGAAGTTGAAGCATCTTTAGTAACAGATGTTGTATAAGCACCATTAGAAGAAATGACCGCTGAATTTTCCAACCGTCTTCTGACATCTCCATAGACAAGACCCTCTGCATTAATATTAGCACAAATGTCCGAATTATTTCCCCTTAAAAAGGAAAAGGAAAATATGTAAGTAAGAAAGTGAGTACGAATGACCACTTCAGTAATAGGAATTTATGCAAATGCTTGAAGAACGAACCAATAAACTGAATGAGTCTTTGTGTGGTATAAGAAGTCAAGGTCAAGAAACGGGAGAATATATCGTCCATTGCCACATAGGGGAGGATATGCAGCTGAGAAGGGTTATAGTTCGACAACACTTCATATGAATCCTGCTAAAAGGGTCAATAACCGAAATTAAACCTGGAGTATGAATTTAAAACCATACCTGAACAACAATATCCTCTGAAAAGTAAAATGGCCCGTATTTTAAAGACCTTGATTAGTATAGTATCACTATGGACAGAAATCCTTGTTCAGATGTATACACCAGAACTCAAGATGTATTAACATACCCCCACCTCCACCCCCACCCCAGCCCCAGCATATATCTCTAGCTTTGAACAAAATCTGATGAAAATAAAAAGATGTCGATGTAGAACGTAAGATAAAGGGCAAGAAGAATAGCCAAAAGCCAATCGAATAAACGAGAAGAATGCTAAAATAGAAAAGGGAGTTTGGCGCATACTGTCAAATGGAGGTAACTATATCCTTCATTTGAACACAGATCTCCCATCAATCCTGTGAATCCTAAAAGTTAAATAACACATCAACAAAAGTTATTAAATCAAATAATCAAAGTGAGAAGGGATAAAACTAATTCTAGAACAAGAGCTTCATATATGCTCAACACAATTCAAACTTTATAGTTTAAAAGAAACAAAAGATACATTGGAAAAGGCTAACACTAGTCAGGAAGCAGGAAGAACTACCCATGTAAGATAAATCTACCACAACAACAACAATACAACAATAACATAATCCCAAATAATTGGGGGTATGAGCGAGGAATGAATAGGAAGAAGCCTAACATTTGACAATAAAAGCACAAAGTGGCCGCTCCCAAAATACTCTCTAAAACATATAGGTTGAAGACTGGCTAAACCTTTAGTAATAAATGTACAAAGTGACTTGCTCATGCCTCACAGAATACCACTGAAACATTAGTCATCCTATACCGTCACGTTTACTATAGAAATTCAAGAAGCATAATCAACTGTTATTACTCAAAAGAGACCACAGTAAATCAGATTCAATCTCCCAAAATCTTATCTTGATTCAGTTCCAAGGCAAGAAATATATAATCCCAATCAACATATTATGTTTCCCCCCACACTTCAACCAAAGACATCTTCAACACACAATCATAAATTTGGAACCCAAAAACAGGCAAAATCAAGAGCATTCAAAGACATGAACACATTTTACAAATAAAGAGCTATCAACAGATAAGAAACTTACAACACTCTGCAATATATTAGTCCAAATCTGCAAAACCCAATACCAGATTACTCTTCACAATACAAAAGCAGACCCCATCTATCTATATATACATATACATATATACAAGCAGAAGAGTGGGGAAGCAAAGAACAATTCCCAAAATCCAATAAAGCAATTGAATTTTCCAAAAACCAAACTAAAAAATTAATTTTTAAAAAAAATTATATTGAATTACAAAACTATTTGAATACAAACCGATTGAAAATGACGGTCATCCTCCTATTGAATGAAAATGGTGGGAAAGCTAATCTAGATTTTTGGTTAGCTTTATCCAATGGCCCACTTAAAATTTTTTACTTTAAATAATACCTCCTAACTTCGTTTCAAAATATTACAACGTTTCACTTTTTTTCTTTTTTTAATTACAAATATTGTTTATAACGTTTCTTCAACGGATAGTCTAATTTTTTTGCCATATTAATTATTTTTAATACTAATAAAAATTCACACGTGACAAATATTATGAAACAGAAAAAAATCAATAAATAAACAAATGGGCTTCTATGAAAAGTTTCAATTTTTTAAAGAAAAAAAAACCTCCAAAAATCCAACCAACTCTGATTTTTCTTTATTTTCTTTTTTGGAAAGGTAAAAAAAAAAGATTATTGTGATAATTTAACCGTCAACTGTAGAAAACCTAAACCTTAAAGTACTCCAAAAGTAGCTACTTTGTTGGGTAAATTTGGAACACAATGAGATATGAAGAGGGCACGTGTCAGATAAATGTTAGTCGTGTCAGCAGAGCATGGAAGGTGGGGGCCATCTAAACAGTCAAATGGATTTGCTTTGTTAAGCCCGAAAGAAAAATTGGACGTGGCATCTTTGGGAACTGTTATTGGGCCTTGTGTGGACAAATGTAATTGAGGGCTCTCCCACGACTATGGCACTTTTATCATCCATCAATTTTGCTCTTTAGATCCATAAAAGTTGACACAATTAGTAAAATTTGACACATTTTTATAAATATAAGTCTTTAATTTTTGTTGCCGACATTAGTACTGTATTGGTGGCGATTTATAAATAACATTGTAAGCGACTTATAGTTCCTAGGGTCTGCTCTAACCCGTAATAGTAACCGGAGCCGAACCCACCAAAACTTTACATTATAAAAATATAAAAAATTGCTCTTTAGAGTTTAGAGGGCAAAGAAAAAGAAACAAAATGGATAATTTTTTTTAATAAGATGGATATTGCGAAAGTATTGATTTTATTTTCCTAATATCAAATTGAATGTTCATTTTCTATTTTAATGTATTACTAGATGAATGTCAATTTTCTTTAAATGGATATGTTTCACCTAAGCTTCCAAAACTAACCATACTATATTGAAGGGATACCAGCTCCACTAATACATACTCGAGAATATTATTGCAACTTACCCATGATTAATCCGAATTATTAATGTACAAACAACTTAGAATATAAAGTTAGGACCTGGCCAATTATTTGTATACAAATAGCTTAGTGTGATCTCATGAAACACATCCCGCCATTTACTCTTGTACTAGGTATGGGCCGCGACATATTGTATTAGAACTCAGTGTCAGAGGCACGCGACATACTCAACTCGAAAGGGTAAAGGGCGTCACAATTAGTATTAGTAATTGTTATGTTCTTAATGTGGGTTGGATAAGATTCTGTGATCACCATAAGTTAATTGCAATTCGTGATTGGATTACTGTTTGGGGATTTCGCCGTAATTTCACTGGGAATCTTTGTTTTCTGCTTACTTGTAGAAGTTGAAGATAGACTAGCAAACTGAGGGGCTTAGAGGTTGGCTATAATTCAGTGCTGACAGCCTATTTGTTCAAACACGTGTTTGTTCAACACCTGTTAGGATTGTTTTCTTAATCCTTGTTCGGACTCGTTCTTGACAGATGTTAAGGCTAAAGTCATTAATTTTTTTTTAATTTAGCGGTGGTAATTATTTCGTTCGCACCGAAAAACGTGGTTCAACACTTGATCCAAACGACAACATTAGTGTAGTTTTGGATTCTGTGCGGAATGAATATCTGGACCGTGAAGAGCAACTACTTTTTCCCCAAATTGAATCCCTAATTATTTTTTTTATATATAAAATGAATAGAAAAATAAAAATTCAATTTGAAACATAACGGAGAGAATGTTTAGTTATGAATGTTAGTTATTCTTCACGGCAGAAAACCCATTTTGCATTAAATCCGAAATGAATTGGAATGTTGTACTTCACTTCTTTAAGATTTAGAGTTTATTTGGATTGAGTCTGATTTATATTTGATCTGATTTGAGACTCAAACTCATACCCAAATCAGTTTTGAATTGAGTTTGAAAATCAAATCTAAAGTGTTAAATTATTTAAAATTTAGTTTGAGTTTGAGATTGAGACCAAAATCTCAAATCAAATCTAAACTTCAGCTTTTTCTTTCGTCGAGTTAGGATCTCAGACAGATGAGACTGGAAGGAAGCTTAGTGAGTTAGGCCGGCAAACACCAAAACTTCATGGCCTTTGCCAGAGAATTGACTACCATTCCTCGGGTGCCAATCACTAAAGAGGAATACCCCGAAAAATGAGATGTTTTCATGAACAAATCTCTCCAAATCTTGCCCACACCGCTGAACGCTCCGCTCGTTCACCAGTGTTGATACTCATTTGTGCGCTCTGCTCAGCAGTTATTAAGTATTTATTTAGATTAAGTTCTTTTTGTTGCGTGACAAAGCTCGCTTCAGAGAATTTTTTTTGTGTATATCCTTTAGTTTTTTCCTTCTGCCTCCTTTTCTTTTTTAACAAGCTTAAGCATATTTTGATTATTTTTTGTTTAATAATTTTATGAAAATAAAGTAAATTAATTGTGAAAGAATATGGATCTCCTTGTATAAGGTCTGGTTTAGGTTTGATTTAGTTTGGAACTCAAAACAATATTTAGTTAGAGACTCAATTATGCTATGAGGTCAAAGACCTCGTCTCAATGGTTTGGAGGTCCTCCGTATTTTCTCCTACCACAAATTTATATTGATATTTAATAATATCCAGTTTTTCTGTTAAAAAAAAGAGACTCAATATGAAAACAGATCAAATAAGAAATTTGTAAATAATCCAAAAAATTTGATCTAAGAAAACAAATATTCTGATCCGGAGTGGACATTTTCTTACCCGTTTCACAAGATGTCGGATTACCTTTTCTTTTGTTCCTGACAACGGCTGGTCAAATCACATTGATCATCTCTCTTTTTCTTTTCTTTTCTCAATTGAATTTGTTAAGAAATCTTTATTTGAATTTGGTGGGCTATTGGGTGGATCTATTTAAATTGATATTTCAAATATCCCACAAGTAATGAGTTGTAAATTTTGACTCAATCTGAGTTTGATATTAGTTTGAGATTGAAACACAATTATCAATCCCAAATTCAATTTAATCAGGCCATCACCAATAATTTTACTTTTATATGGTTTCGAAGTTTAGTTATAACTCAAATATAATTTCACTTACACTCTAAAATTAACATTTAAATGAAACTTAACGTAAATAAAGTTTATTGTACAATACTTTGAGTGCAATGTGAGTGATGAAATAACTTTGCATAACATAAAATAATGAATTTCGTGAGGGAAATGTAATGCAAAATATTAAATTTATAAGTCACCAGTTGACTTTTATATTGCTACCAAGATAAAATATTACTGCTACATCTCTATTAGAAATAATTAATTCACCGAATCCAAGAATGTGAAAAATATATATCAAAAACCTGTCGAAAAAGGGGGAAAAAAAGAAATGAAGAAAATAAAATCCAAAATACCCTCAGAAGTAGGGATGACAATTTGTTCCGATCTGCCCCAACGATTTTTGGGCGGAATGGGACAGATCTGTCCCGCTCCGCGAACGGGGCAGATTTGTCCCGCCCCAGCATGGTATGTGTGCCTGCCTCACTCCGCCTTACCCCATTTTGCCTCATTTACATTATATTATTATAATATTGTTATTATTAGACCTAATCATGTTTAAATTTTATTTTATATACTATTTGTACTTGTATGAAAATTAATTTGGATAAAATGTACTAATTATACTTGTTGGAGATTCTATTTTTATGATTTAAAAAAATTAATAATTTTTTTTTAAAAAAAAGTAGGACGGGGCGAGTCAAATCTGCCCCGCACAGAGCGTAAATTCTTGACCCAAGATGAGGCGCGGGGCGGAACGGGATGGAGTTGGTAATTGAGATACCCTCTCCGATTTGCCACATTGCCATACATACTTACTCAGAAGAAGAAAACAAGAGAGCAAAGAG
>JAOWBF010000035.1:8412396-8423044 GCA_028566175.1 Vinca major
AAATTGACTAGCTTCTTTATGATCGGAGAAGCTTCGACTTCGATGAATAATGAACGGTGGCAACGGCGGCGGCGGTTCAGTCAGTGGTCGAACAATGGAGGAGGAAAAGAATCATCACAAATGCGAAATGCGGTGGAAGCAAGCCACCACCATATCCATTGCATACGACGTCGTTGTATTTGCAGACTGCAGTTTCAGACCTCAGGCCCACTAATCTAGTCATAGAGTGGGCCGTCGGGGTAGTTTACATGGATCAATTTGTCCCGTTTGTTTAGCCAAAGGCCCATATAATTTTCTTCATCATAATTCATGTGGCCCATTTTTCAACATTCTCAGGTGTTCAGGGTCCATATAAGCCTTGGACCTTGGAACTTTGTCGAATTTAAATTCAATATCATTAATGTTATTTTTTACTCCACTTATTATTTAATATAAGACTTTTAGCGATATGTATTGAAAATTAAGAAATTAAAAAGTTTAGTAGTTTATTAATTAAAATATTAATATTATTTTTTTAAATAAGACTTGTATATAATTAATTCTATTTAAGACAGTAATACTGATATTTTGATAAAAAAATATTTTAATTACTTAGGGACTAGCCTACGACATTGTCATTTGTGCTAGTGGCAAATCTAAGAAACCTCCAATATCTTAAAATGTTGAATTTTTTTTACAGGAGTTGATGGGATTGGTGTTTTAAGGAAAATTCAATTATATGATCGTTATTGTGGGATTAGTCTCAGTCTCTTCATATAAATTGGGCGAAATCTACCTGCATATGCGGTCTTCATTCAATTTATGTGAGGATACTGCGAGTCCAGTCACATAAGGACGGTCATAAGATTGATTGACCCGTTATTCATAATGGCATAAAGAAAACACACTCCAAATCAGTACAAGTGAAAATAATCTCAAGAGATTTTATGGTTTTGAGAATATGAAGAAACATCTTATGGCTATTCTTTAAAGGACTAACATCTCTTCATTCTGGAAGATGAATCACCCAAGACTATATAAGAAACTACAAAAGATTGAAAATTGCTGAGTTGCAATGAGAATTCTGTGTCTCGTTCCCTATCCCATCAATAAAATAAGAGATTATCATTTGTTAATTTTTCCTCTGAGAGTCCATTATTTATTTCAGGTTAATAGTTTTTTAATTTAAAAAATTAACACATGGCTATTTCGTATTGATCCCCCAACTAATTCGTTTACATATTTATCTATTTACCTATTTACAGAAGTCGAATAAGGTAGAACAAACAAATACTTTTTACTGACCTTGGATGGAATTGAGCTTCCAAATGACCAGGTAGGCAGTGGAAGACCTTGTTTCTTACCATCACATAAAGCATGTACATATAAAAGTTTTGTATTTGCGTCTTCTTCGCCTCCTTCTCATTGAAGCCGCAGGGGAAATTGCCAAGGACAGACCTCCAGAACGACAAAGATCAAGGGAGGAATTTTGGTTCAATCATCTTCTACCAGTCTTCAAGCCATTCTGGAGTGTTGAGATCTTCTAAGTCGTGCAGCGGGGAATGAAATGGGGATACGCTCTCTTCAGTACGGCTTCCCAAGTACTGATTAATGCGAGAGATGATATCCTGAGGAGCAGGAGTTGAACGGTCTCTCACTCCTTTCCAATCAACATCCTCAAACCACGGATGACTTTTGACGTAGTTTACACCTCGACTTCCAAGTCTAGAGTTCTCATCAACCTCGAGTAGCTGGATAATGTTATTCAAGCAAATTACAACTGGTGTACAGTAATCGAACAAATAAAGTTATATACTTGACTGTTTTGGGGAGTAACCTTTTTAATGAGATCAATAGCATGATGACTCAGAGTTTCTGGAAGAGTTAGCTGTCCTTTTGCAATTCGAGCAAATGTAAGCTCACTTTCTCTCCATGATCCAAATGGCATTTCGCCTTGCAACATGAAGTAGATAAACGTTCCCAAAGCCCACCTGTACAAGTTCAAAAATGAAAAGAGGATCTGAAAAGATGTATCTAAGTCAAGGGACATTAACAAAGCAAAGGAGGACAAAAACAGAGAGAAAAAAATGGTAATTTATTTACCAGTCTGCCGGGAAACTATGCCCTTTCCCCTGCACTATTTCTGGAGCTAAGGAGTCTGCCATTCCACTTATTGTAAAAGTTCTATCAAGAGATTCACCAGACAACTTCTTTCCATATCTAAAGTCCACTAGCTGCAATCAAGACGTTGGAATTGTAATGTTTTTAACCATGCATTTGATGCAACTATTTATTAAATCAGAATAAAAATTTGATTTTTACGTTAAACAGTTCTGCACATAGGACCACAACAAGAGATGACAAAAGATAACAGTAACCGGAAACTAACCTGTACATATCCTTTCTGGTCGAACATTAGAACACCAGGAGAAACGCCTCTATAGAGAATATCATTCTGAGAAGTTATAATCCAATGAATAGACAGAGGTAAGAATTCTCCCATTATCAACATTGCATTCTAACCAAATATAAAGTCATAGAGGCAGCACAGATATCGTACCTTGTGCAAATCTTCTAAAGCGGTAATAACAGAGGCAGCACAGAATCGTGCACACGGTTCATCAAGTGGGCTCTGCAGTATTGTTGCCACAGAACAAGCAAGGTGTGTGTCCAGTAGTATGCCAGCATGTGTTTCATCAGCGCATGTGCATATCATCCGTGGCACACAAGCATAAGAGCTAGTGCTCTTTATTAAATTCTTTTCTTTCAAAACCTGAGCTTCTTTCCCTAGTTCTTTGATCTTCTGCTTGGAGAACCTTTTCAAGCTAAGCAAATAATCTGCATTTGAGGCAATGAAGAAGAAATGATGTTTTTTTAAGTGCATTAAAAGGGAGACTCGTTCAAGTAATCCATTTACATTTTCCTAGTAACTACTATCGACAAGTTTTATATGGTGAGCAATAATAGTTAATTGTCAATATTTGATATCATCAAAAGAATGGAAAGCTATTACTCTGCAGATTGTTTACTCAAACGAAAAAGAAAGAAGAGGGACCGACCTGAACCCCTCAAATTCACAAGGCCAATGTCACAGCAGTCTGTCGAATACAACCCGGTTCTCCACTCCTAAATCACAGAATTGGCATGTTATGGTATTTGTACCTAACTTTCATTTCTCATTCTTGGAAAGATAAGTAGTTCTTACCAGGTTAGAAAGCTTAACCTTCTCAGCAGTTGAAGTATCCAAGTCCTTAATGGGTTCCTTACTTGTGGAATAGTCCTTTGTCCTACGAATATTCAGTAGCAGAACTTAGGTTAAGAACCATAACCTCATCCAATCCAAAAAAATAGATAACTATTGTTACTTTGATCTAATTATTAAACAGATTAAAACATACCTGTGATCATCCTGTGAAAGCTTTGCTAGAGGACCTGCAACTAAATCAAACTTTTCTTTCGTCAGGACAGCACATACAACCTCACCCACGGCAGTTATTCTCAGTGATGCAATGTTTTCACCAAGGAGTGTCCATTCTCCAAAATAGCTCCCTTCATATTTTTCCACTGAAAGTGCGTTGTTGTTCTGCATTAGACCATCCTCCCGGTTTTCAGACATGAGGCTGGAAGCATTTGTAAGTTTCACCAAGTCCTTTTCATACGAAATTTTAACCGTCCCCTTTTGGATAATGTATAATCCCTGAAGGTCTTCATTCTGCACATGTAAAAAGAAGAGAGAAACAACTAGATGGTAAATATTCATTCAAGTTTCTCACCAAAGAATTTAACTGAATACCAACGGAAAATTTAACGAGAGCAAAAACAATGCAGGGATAGTGCATGGGGATTATTGTGACAAGACGTAGCCTAGAGTTGTCACTATTGAACAATCATAGCAAGCTACAAAATAGTAGAATAGATGACTAGAAGGGAAATTATTATTCCGAGGCAACTTGATTGCATGGCGTCCTCAAATTCCTTGAATCTTGCTTCAATATGGAATGACTCCTTTAAATAAAATCTCTAATCAGTAAAAAAGGATCAAATTTAATAACTTATACATTCAACATACCTTGTCAATTATTGTTTGTCCATCACAGAAAGAAACTTCTAACAGGGACTCAGCAATATGACTCAGTTGTAAGATTGTCAATCTAGAGAGAAGATCTACAGAACGTAGAAGCTTCAGTGATGACAAATTAGAGAATTCTGAAACAAGGATTCCCCTGAAGTCTTCTCTTCTGAGAGCCCAGAGAGTACCGTTGGTCACAGCACGGACTGAAGCTTGGAGGGGCTTGTTGTACCTAAAACATTCAGTAGAAAGATTAGTGAGAATGACAATCAACCATACTGTTTTAAAATGATCAATGTGAAGAAATGCTTGTGAAACCCCATACATCCAAATCCCTTCATCTTCTTTTTCTTTTTCTTTTTCTTTTTCTTTTTCTTTTTTTCTCTCTATTTCGTCTTTCTGAATCCCTTCAGGGAAATTAGTTCTTCAGGGAACATGATAATCAGTTCCAACAGACATGTAAGCATATACTATAAGGACTCACTGCCTGAACTCTACTACACTGATAAGGGGCCTCAGCAGTTGAACTGATATAATTTGGTAAAGGAGCATGAATGCTCATTACAGAAAAATATTTATGCTTCTTCTCAATCATGATTAGACAGACACAGTACGGTTTCAATTGGCGTAGAGAATCTTCTTTGAAAGAGAAAGATCTATGCATTGGAAAACCTGACTTAAGTAAGAAAGATTTTGTTTGGAATCATACTGTTAACAAAATAATGAAATCTTACATAAGTGCCAGCTCCCCGAAGGATGATAACTTCTCAGAAGTATACTGTTGTAAAACCCTAGGCACTTCTCCATTTTTCTCTTCCTGGGATTCATAAAGAAAATCTTAGATGCTGTGTTCAAACTTCTAGAAAGAAGGAAAATGAAGATAAGTTACATGTAGAACCAAACTACTCTGGTCTTCAAATAAAAGCAAAGATATTCACAAGAATAAATAGATATCTAGTCTCAAAAAGGTTCGCCCATAATAATGGTCTAGAAAAAATCGCAACGGAACCTAGATAATCACCTGTGTCGCCAAAACCTCAAATTCTCCACTTCCAACCACATAAAAACAGTCACCTTCACCACCCTGCAAAATGATAGATCCTTTAAGCATCACAGTCAAAACTTTAAAAGTTCATGGATAGTGAATAGAAGTACTTAAACAAGAAGTCAATATACTCAAATTAGGGAAATCAGTAGTAAACAGTAGCATAATCCCCTAAAAGGAATCACCTAAGATTTTTGTATTTTCCTTGGGAGAATAAAACGAGGGTTTGAATTTAATATTAGTAAAAGATGAAAAGGTAATAGTAGCTAATAAGAATGCTTCTTGCAGATAAATGACCATTAGAACTGTGACCTAATTCTTTATAGTTGGAACAGTAGGAAGAGTATCGACAGATCGTAAAGAGTTAAGCATAAAGCCCCTACCCTATTGTTTCTAATAATTTATCAGGTGAATCAATTTTGTTAACTCAATCCCAAACTTTAGATCATGCAATTGGTGTATTCTTATTTCAGATGGCTAAAAAAATAAATGAAACCACCCACCCCCACCCCACCAAAAAAAATGAAGTTGCAATATGTCAAAGAGATACAAAGTCATAAAGCACATATGCAAACAGAGCCCTCTCAAAGCTTCAGGCTGTGAAAAGGAACACAGTTAGTCACCAATATTTAAATGGCAACTATCAAACACAGCTTTCACACTGAATTTCCTAGTTTGACTACATATTGATGGAATAACATGGACGAATGTATTAAAATTTAAGTGAAAGTGGAAAGGGTCGTTACCTCTTGATTTTATGATGTATGAAGTATCATTCTAAGAGGTGGGATATTTTAGTTGTATAAAATAGATAAAATTTTGGCTCCAAATAAAGAACAAACTCACACATTCAATTTGGAAGAGAGGGAATACTTGGAATAGAAGATTTCCATTTTCGTTGCGGAAACAAAAGATAGTGAAAAGGACGTTACCTGCTTCACTACGATGTCTCCTGCTTGAACCTCAACTCTTTGCATGCAATCCAACAGAACTTGACACTGAGAATCTGTCAGTTTTCTGAATAGGAAATGATCGTGCAAGGCCCGCTCTATTTGTGCCTGTCAAAAAGCACTGTCTGAATGAAAAAAATTACCAACAAAAGGAAGTATGGAAAGAACATTTTCATATTCTTTCTCCACGACACAAACTTTTGATGAGTGTAAATGAATAGGATAAGTAAGAAGGTTTACTTCTTCTTCCCAGGTTTTCCTGTGTGCTGGGGAAGGAGGAACCCACATTTGCCCATTCTCCAAGGAACTCTCAATGGCTCGAAGACGTGCCCTTGATACATCATTCCTTACACGATGGTTCTTAGAATTCCATCCAGTAACTGAAGGAGACTCCGATCCTGACAGCTCAACAACTTGAGGTATTGGAGGTCTTAAGACTGCAACAGAATTTGGTGGTTGACCAACAGTATCCTGGCAATTAAGATGAATATCAGAAAATGTTTCATGGTACTACTTACTAGAAAATGACTGCACAACCAATTGCAATACTGTTGAATTTATCAAAAATAACTGGTGTCCTTACAGAGGTTAAGCCATCAACATGCACAACTATCACAGTAATATCATCTGTACGAGTTTCATACTGTAGCCAGAGACGATATGACTCAGCAACAATTGCAGCACAAGCATCACGAGGATCCTTATATTTTGTAACCTGGATTCAACAACGAAATAAGCAATCTTTGTCGGTTAATATGAGAATATGGTAGAGAGGGCAGTTTAACTTACATGCAAGAGCTTACACTTCATATTTCATCTCTGATGACTAATTATTAGAGTCAAATTTTACCTGATCATTGGTTACATGAAAGTAAGACGAGAAACAGTAGTAATTTGACTTGCAAATACAGACAGCAGTTGCAATTTTCTAAATCATTTTATGTTAAGATTGACAATCTGATCTGATACAACCAACTCATCATCTTCATGTACCTAGCTATACTATGAAATTAAGGGGACAGGGGTAGTGAAACCAATTTTGTAACCCAAAAACATTTAGAAGATCTTTGAACAAAGATTATAAGCTATTTGGGATATATCATAATCGGCAGTCAATCAAGAAATCATGCCTTTCAGATAAAATGAAATGAATGTAGTCTATGTTTAAGGAATCTTATAAATGATGCAATTTAATGAGCATACAAAATATTACTAGTACTGCGTTTTGCAGAAGTGCTCGAGTAAGAACCACTGGAGCGGTGTCATGCAGAGTTATAGAAACATGCTATATGAAGTGCATTTATTGACAATAATTGTGCATGCACTTAAATCTTAAACTTTCCGACTTGATGGATAACATACCATTGAAAGGCATACATAAAAGAAGTGTCTATCATTTTATATAGTACCATGGATGATGAATATCTTATGGCACATCTACTAGGAAATACCTTAGCTACATGTCATTTCAGGATGCTTTTGTGGCATGTTGACCTGTTTATGATTTTTTTTATTCTTGGGGAATTATGTGTTGTGAAACATGGCATATTTCATTCACTTGAGCAATGAACACGATAAAGGTTATGTCTAAATCTTTACGTGGGAAGCATTCGGTAAACAGGCATCAAAAGCCTAATCTCAGTTTTGCAGTTCAGACTGCCCAATTTTGCTTAGATGGACACTGAAACAAAAGTGAAGCAAGTAACATAATGAAAAACATTATACAGCAGAATGACTTCAAAGTTACTGCAGATTCTATAGCAAGTCCGGAAACTAATGCAACACTGCTCAATTAAACCCATGAATTTCCCTGAAATGACTTGAATTACATCTAGGGTAGCATGGTTATGTTAACACTTTACTACTATGACCTTTACCAATTTAGAAAATATATGACCTTTTAAAGTTCAAAACTTTATGCTCAAAGAAACACTTTGAAAATCCTATCATGAAAGTTCATCAGGCTTCACACTTTCTGTTGTAAAATTTCAGTTGACAAGACCACAGGTTAAGATAAACAGCCATCAGTTACCATTCAAATAGCTGAAGAAGTTTTAATGAATTCCTTTGACTATGCTTTCGACCCAGTGAAGGTAATGTAAGTTTCTTACCATGTCCACCACAGCCTGGCTGGAGAGGAACTCAAAGACCCCATCACTAGCAATAACAAAGAAAGGATTATCTGCTGTGAGCTCCAAGGCAACAATTTCAGGATTTGCAACCACACCAATTGTCTCAGCAATTGAATCACCTATACTTCGCGTAAAAGCTGTACCAGGATACATCCCATTCGGTATCCATAGCCTTGGAGGATCACCATCATCGCCTTCTTCAGTGCCCCAACATTGCACATCAGGGTTCTTCAGCCCTTCAATTTGATCCATTGTGAGAACTCTTGCTCCACATAGCTTAACCCTTTCAGCTTCATCAGGTCGGAAAGGAGTTTGATCAATTGATAAATCTACAGCCACAATGTCCTTCCCTCTTCTCTCAGCTATAACAGCTCTCGAGTCACCCGAATTAGCAACATAAATTGTCCTACCTCTCACCAATATCGTAATTGCTGTAGTCCCACTCATGCTATCATCCAAAACATCAGCGTGCAACTGCGAGTTCGTCATCAAGAACGCCGAATGGCATGCTTCAACTGCGTCCACACAAAACTTACTGTCCCTAAGCAAATTCTCACATAGTTTCCGCTTCACAAACTGGGAGCATTGAGCCCCATATTCTCCATGGCCATCAAAAACACCAAAGAAATGGTCATCTAAACTGGTTCCAAACGGTGTGTGAATGCAAAAACTATCTTGATTAGGTTTATCAAGTGCATCAGGATAGTATCCTCTCTGAGAAAGAAACGAGTAACGTAACTCGAATTTCCCAGCCGGAACCTTCACAACTCGACAGCCTTCAGGAGGTAGAAACTGAGCTGAAACCCTAGACAATCTAGTAATACCAACTTCATGATCCCTATTTACACTAAACTGATTCAATTGATCCCTGTTTTCACCTTCTTCTATATCTGAGGAAGCCGGTGAAAACACCGAAATCTCAGCTCCTCTAACATTTTCTTTAACTTTAGCTTCTCTTGGTGCACATATCTCACCAATACAAGCTCTTGAATAAGCACAACCCATTACTGAAACCACCAAATTAGTACAAACCCTGATTTCTTTATCCCCAAAAACTTCATCAGGTGAGTACTATTTGAGCAAATAAACACAATTCAATCACAAACCCCAAATCAAGAATTGCCACCAAATCTGAGAAATGCAAAAGAAATCATCAACAAGAAAACAAACCCAGAAAACCCCGGCAATTAAAATTCGAGAAAAAAATCAAATTCTCTGGCTCCAGTTAATGAAATTCAATAGAACTAAAAAACGAAATCAAATTATTACAGGTCTAAATATAGAAGAAAAAAAATGAGCAGCAATTAAAGAGCATGCAATAGGGTAATGATTTTCACTCAACTTACAATGGTACTAAGAGTAAATGGGATTATAAAGACAGAATCTTTGATATATTGGGTAAATGTCAGGAGAAATTCAATACGGTTAATTAAGAATGCAAAATGCAATGAGTAACTGAAGTAAGTTTTGTACGGTGGAGAAGGATAAGTAACGCCGCCGTGATCGCGTACAAAGAGAGTGATGAAGACGTAATAGAACTGTAGTACTACTTCAACTAATACAGTGAAGAGAGAAAGATAATAATGTGTTTGCCTTTTTGAGTTTCGGATGTGTGTATGCCTTTTGAGTGTCAGTCCGGCTCAGACAATGTTCGGAATAAATGACAGTTGTCAAATTCTTTGATTTAACAATTGAAAAAATTGAATATCTATTCTAATAAATGTTCATATTATTTTTATAAAAAAAATTGAAACCTCGGATTTTTTATTCAACATTTCAGATTCGTTATGTATACACAAAAACAGGACAAATACTGTTTTGTTGTGAGTATTTGAGTGTGATTTGATTATAGTGTAGAACGTTTTAATTGCATATGCAAACACCAATTTTATCTGTGTAAATAAAATAAGTGCTCTCAATGAAGACGGATTTGATCGCCTTATTTATTCTTAATATTAATGTACTCATTTGAGTTTAAAAAAAAAAAATGAAGGCCGATAGTGAAAAAGTGTAGGCCTCTGTATAAATGAGTGTTAATGTGTTCTTGAACCTTTCGAAAAGCTACTCCCTCTCGTTGAAAACATATGTTTTACACAAAAACAAATAACATTACGAATTACAGTAATAATTTTGGAATCAAAAAAATTGGATCAAAAAATGATCAAAGAGTATAAACTAAAAATAATTGTTAGAATTTTATGTAATATTATACATTTTTTATCCAAATTTGAACACAATTTTTTTTATCCAATAATCAATATCTAAACTGATTTGAGTTTCTCTGGCTATATAGCGAAACGATTGTTATTCTATATGTGAGGGACAGCTGTTAAGCCATTGAATTGAAATATTCAACGACCAAAATGAATAAGTATCTTTTTAACAACTGTTACAAAAGTTAATTTCAACGTTTTGCACTTGTAAAAATACATGTTTTACATCATAGTAGTTTTTTTTTAAATGAGTAGACGCC
>JAOWBF010000035.1:8439576-8454117 GCA_028566175.1 Vinca major
CATAGGTGAAGAGGAGGGAGAATAAGAAAGTCTATGAGCATGCAAGGTTGTTTAGGTTTTTAGTGTTAATTTTATTTATTTTTAAAGTTTTAGAAAATTGGGCAGGGCAAATAGCTCAAGTCCATCTCTAGTTTTGACCCAAAATCCATAAAAAGTTAAAAACCCGTCATATCCGCCGTAACCGCCATATCCATCACGGCAAAAGCGGCCGCCATAACCGCCACACCAAATCCGCCACGACACAGGTTTAATATGGCGGAGACCGCCGTATCCGCCACCGCCATGGCGCCGCCATGGCCGCTAAATTACAAGATAATTTTGCGTTTACTGTGTCGCAGATGGGATGTGGTGTAGAAAAAAGCATATGGTTTGTCTCTTGTACTTATTTTTCCTTTCCCAATTTATGTCGAATTTTTGGGGGTAATATATAGGGAGGAGTAATATTCCGATTCTGTCCTCTCGACTCTCCTTCAGGTTGGATGCAGAACTCAAGAAGAGCAGTTGTATAATCTTTGGTTCCCGTTGCTGAGGGTTCTTTGTATAAATACGTGTCATTTGTTTTAGTAAGGTTCAGAGAGTTATGGTCTTGGCGGCATTTTGCATACTGGTTAGTGTGATTCAACTATTTACCATTTACCATGAGGACGACCAGTAGGCAAGAACTAGTATGCAACAATCTAGGCAGAGGAGGCACTCTTTACTATTGCTGTTTTCAAATTGCAAGTTCTAAATTAATACCTCCTCCATAAGTGAAAATGTGGCAAGTAATATGGGCCAAGGTAGTATTAACTAATATTTCTCCGTCTTAAATCGAATGCTTATATTTTGACTTTACATAAAATTGAAATTAATTTAAATATAGATAAATAATCATATAGTCTCTTTTAGTTAAAGAGCTTAGAAGTGGAATCCATATGTTAGCGAAGTTTGAATCTCTTAAATACATAAGGTTAATTATAAGAGATCAGTAATAAAATATTGTTGAAAAGGTTGATATTTATTTTATAGTAATAGTGACTTTTAATTTGAAATTGAAAGAATATATATATCATTCAAAAAAGGAAATATTTGATATGCACCAGGGCCAGGATAGTTCCCTGGTCCACTGGGCTGATATTCGGCCACGTCACCCCCTCCCTTTAAAAAAAAAAATTCATCTCTCAATCACAGTTAAAATACAAAAAAGATAGTTCTGATATGACACAGTTAAAAGTACAAAAATATCTTTCTCCTCATTTTATAGTGATTTGACAAATTTGTACATTTTTTATATTTTTAACTGTGTCCATATTAGAACTATATTTTTTGTATTTTAACTGTTACTGAGAAATGGAAGAAAACAAATTTAAAGGGAGGAGTGACATGACCGAATATCAGCCAAGTGGACCAGACCCTACCCTAGCCTCCGAATATTCCTTCAAAAAATGAAAAAAAGAAATGGAAGCTCCATTGATCAGGAGCGCGCTAGGGCAGAGTTGTTCGCGGGAGAAGGAAAAAAAAGGAAGAAGAGGCCTCAAAACCCTAAACCCTTCAATTATTTTCATCATATATATATATATATATATATATTAGTATCTCTCCCTCTCTTGAGCCCAGAATTTGAGAAATTTTAAGGTAAAAAAAATTTAATCGAAAGAAATGGGTGATTTACCTGACCAGAGTGGCAAGAAGAACCAGAAAAAACCAGAAGAAAATGAGCAAGAACAGCTGAGGAATGATACGAATACCAATAGGAAGAGAAAACCAAAAGAAGTTGCCATCTTTGGCAATTACAGAAACTACTATGGCTATCGAGTAAGTTAAAGCCATCCCTTTTTCTGTTTGGTTGAAAATTTATTGGGTTTTGTATATAAACTAGTTTTACAAAATCCCTTAATTTCCCCCTCGTTTTTCTGTTTCTGGTTTGATAAGTTAAAGGGCTGTGATTGGGGTAATTCGGTCAGTTTAGTTATTATTATGAGTAGTTTGCTAATTTTTGTAGATTTCTGTTTGAGGGGTGTGCAGTGTGGATTTGTCTAATTGTTTAATGTCTATTCAGTTAGGTGAAGACTTAGAAGAAGATCCAAGGTTAAAGGTTATGAAGAAAGAATGTTTTGAAGGAAAAGACTGTCTTGATATTGGATGCAATAGCGGCGTAATTACTATAAACATTGGTAAGTGAATTCTGTGTTGTCTTTTCTTTTTCAAATTCCAGTATTCTAATTGATTGTTGCACAAATTTGTAGACCTTGGTTTGGGAAGTATGTTCAAATTGATTTCCCCCCTTTTATTGTCGTTTCATATGCAGCAAGGAAATTTGGCTGCCGGAGTATTCTTGGAGTTGACATTGATAGCGGTGAGTGTTCAACCTTAATCTCTGCTCTGTCCAGTTCACCTTTCGTGTTGTGGTATTTTCCTTTTTTGAGTATACAAGGAAAAACATCAGTTTTGAGAACTTTTGCAGAAAATCTCGGAGTACGTCTGTCTAACTGACAATAAACCAAACTAATCATTTTTCTAGTAGCAGTTGTTTTGCTTCTCTACATGGATACTGAATATTTCACCTAGAAAATTTTTCAACATGGCTTTAGACTTGGCATATTTTCAGAAATCTCCAAATTCCAAAAAGCACTTGTTTATTGAGATGAATAGCTTCTGAAGGTTCTTTTTTGTTGTTGTTATTGTTGTTTCTTTTCTTCCCTAAAGTTTAAAGTTTTATATTAAACCCGGATTATATATGTAATAAATAGAGGATGGCATGTTTGTCTTCTTTTCATTGTAAAGGAATGCTATGATCAGGGTCATACTGAACGATATCTGGAGAGAGAAATGTTAATTTCCTTCCCCTCTAAATCTTGGCCAATGGGCCTTCTGTGACTAGATATTTCCATCTAACGAGGTTGTTCTTGGAAACTTGTTATTTTCCTAATTTTTTCTTGAGTTGATATATTTTAGGAAGTTGAAGTCTTATTTAACTCTTGATTCAACCATGCGTATAGCCAAATTTACTTCTCACATTGTGTCAATATTGGCTGAAAAGATAGTGATCGGGTATTTCTCATGTTGCAGCCCAGGTTGAGGATGCTCACTGGACCTTGAGGAAAATTGTGAATATGATAACTCGCGAGTTGCATCCAGAAAGAACTGTGCCCTCGAAGAAGAAGCATAGAAAAGACAATGACATAACTGAGCTGTCAAAGGATTGCAAAAGTGAGAGAGCCGATTCTGATAGCGTACAGGGAAAGAATTTGTTTGATATAGTTTCTTTCCAGAAAGGAAATTTTGCTCAGGGTTGGCAACCTCCTGAGAATACATCTTACCATGCAATTCTCTGGTGAGTACCTTCTACTGCTTATCATTCTTCGCATTTAGAAATCAAGAGCACTTAGAGAATCAGATTATTGGTGGTCTTGGAAGTTAGTACTTAGTATTATTTTCTGTTTAACCAAAAACTGCTTGATTTGTTGAGTTTAGAACATAATTGTAGAGGATCACCAGTTTTTGACTGGGAAGATTTCTTTTCCTTCAACTTCAAGTTAACTAAAATGATAGTTTCTGTTAGTCATCTCTTTGTCTCAAGGACAGGATGGTGAAGTGAGCGTTATTCACTCGGTGATTTTTCTAGTATATGCTGTGCAGCCATCCTGTTTGGCTTTCAGGTGCCGCTAACATATAGATATATTTTCTGAGACATAATTGTTTCTTTTCTATTTTGCAGCTTAAGCGTGACAAAATGGATCCATTTAAACTGGGGTGATGATGGATTAATCAACTTATTTACAAAAGTCTGGAGGCTTCTTGAACCGGTATCTTTAGAGCTCGTCTTTTTGTCATGCACTCCTCTTTGTATTGCATATGCGTCCTTGAAGTTGATTTATAATGCCTGTGTTTCGTAGGGTGGTGTTTTTATTGTGGAACCCCAGCCGTGGACATCATATGCCAAAAATCGGCAAGTCTCTGAGGTAATAGAATTGTGTAGGCTCTTCTTAAGCAGAGTACTTGTCTGACTATGGCAAAATTCGTTCACTTAGTAAAAGCATTCTGCGAATATCAGTTATTCTCCACAAAATTGATAAAAAACCTAAAATAACTCGTCCACCTACTTTGCAGACTGCTTTGGAGAATTATAAAAAGATTCAGATTGGACCAGAAGATTTTCAAGATATACTTTTGGACAAGGTATCTTTTGGATCTTCTTCTTTCCTTTTGCCCCCTTTATAAATTTTAAGTCAACATGAGGTTTGCAGTCGGGTGAATGGAGCATCTGAATTAGGCCCATACCCCCAATTATTGGAGACTTAATGGATTATGATATTGTTGTTGTCGTTGTATACTCTCTGTTTCACAGTAGGTCTCTTTTTTGCATAGATTAAGGAAAAGATATGGGTATTTTTCCTATTAGTATATTCTTAACTAATTGCATTAAGCTAATAGAGAATGAGAATTATATTTATTGATGAGCTTATGTTTAGAAAAATCATATTTAAAACTTGCAAGCATCCAAAGGCCTTGTATTCTTGAAAACGGAGGGAGTAATATTTTACTTGTCGAATGTAAATTGCAGGCTGTATTTCGAACTGTAGAAAACTTTAACTTCCAGCTTATCCGGTAGCAAAGCTGGATTTGAGCGACCGATTTTGGCATTTTGGAAATGACTTGTATCAAACCCCTTTGCAAATGACAATCTGCAATTGGGTGATGCTGTTAAAACTGAGTTGTATTGTGCAGGTATTTTGATGCATGTATGCTCACTACATATGGAAAGCTGTTTTCTTTGATAAGATTGATGAGCTAAATAGAAGTCAGATTGCCCTGTAATGTTTTGGAGATTTTTTAATATACAGTTCGGATATGTTACAAGACAGGTGCTTTACTCACACATGCGCACACATTTTCGACCTTTGATTCTAATGAAACGGTTGTTAAAAAAAGATGAAAAGGTTGTTTATTCTAATTAAAACTTAGTAATTGGATCAATGGATCTGAATGTAAATGTCTTCTATTTCTCTAAACACGTCGGATTGACAATAATTATAACTTGAATGGAAATTAAAATAGAGCAAATAGCAGTTCATGTCTAAACGCTCCACATATGCCAGGAGAGTTGCCCAATATTTGGTTTCGGTTTCAGGTAGAGAATCACATTTTTACCATATTTCTCTACCTCCGTGACAGAAGGTCGGAAGATTTCCACTCACCCGTCTGTAAGGGTGCATCTAGACGAGGTTCAACTCCAAACCAAACCAAAAATTTCGCCGGTCACATTTACATTCCCTTCTACAGATAATTAAACTTTATGCAACTCAATGATTTACCATTCCACCCTAAGACAAACAAATAGCTAGCAGAGGCTTACAAAGTTTTTTGACATCAGGGATATCTTTTTCACATGATTTAAATGGCAAACAAAGCAACACCTAATTCCTGATGTTTAGATTTTTGAAGAAACTAACAAATGACAATGTATTACTCCCTCCATTCATCAATATAGGCCGTTTAGGACACTTTGAGAAAATTAAGAAATTCAAACAAACAATAATCTTTCCACTACAATTCCAATGATACCCTTTCCTTCATCCTTCTCTTTCACTTTTCCACTAAAACATATGTTGAAAGTATAATTGGAATAAGTATTAACACTTCATAAAAGACATATAAATGACAATTAATTTAAATACATACATAATATATATATCCTAAACGACAATTAAATGGGAATGGAGGGAGTATAATACTATGAACACGGGACCAGTGACAAGCAGCCATCTTGAATTAAAGGACTTATACTGGCTCCACAATGTATACATTCATTAAGGGAATGGGTCATCATCTATGACCCATACCAACCTGGAAAGACTAACATGATGATCTTCGATGGTTACATTAGGATTTCAATGCCCCACAACCACATATAACTGTACCAAATCAGAAAATAACGGCATATATTTGCTAAAAACATGAAGGTAACATATGAAATTAAGGTGGTACCTACCTTATATTATGAAGGCAATTTGCCAAAGTACCAACTCGTTCCCCACATTTGTGCAAATACTCACTCCAAGAATGCAAAGGTTATGTTTCTAAACAAAGAGATACTAAAGCAAAAGTGTCAACTGTCCAACAATATCATTCAGTGATGAGCCGCTGTTAGAAATCACAGTACAACCACCCGAGGAGTAACCTAAGCAAGGGGCAAATCAATAGAAAGATGAGAAAGATAAAAGGAAACTGGGCAAGGCAAACCATAGCTTAGGACCAGGGAACATGGATTTGTTGTACCTTTAGCAGTAAGTTCACTTTTTCTTAGCAGCCAACTCATATGAAAGTGAAATCCCTAATCACAGGCTGCAACTCACCAAGTTTCACCAGTAACGTGCATGAAAGAATCTTTTGGCCTAACATCAGTTGAACAATACATATATGCAATTTTAATGCATTCCTTTCGTCAACAAAAAAGAATTCAGAAAGGTAAGAGATAACCCAAATCAAAATCCAAAATTCCAAAAGGAACTCGAGATTGACATTTCTTCCTCATCTCTGTTCAGATAAATAAGGGGAAGAAGAATCAATATAGATAATCTATATATTATAAATTTCAGCAGTTCCTATTAAGGAGCCACAATAGTCGATACCATCCTCACAGGCACTTTTTCCTCCAATCTAGCTCATAGAATGCGCAGTATGATGAGCATCCTGCAAAATCAAAATAAAAAACACATAATTGAGAGGCATTAAGATAAAACTAACGTAGTCAACAAGTTATATAGCTTACCAAGAATATTGCTTGCAAAAATAAGCAACAAGAACAACATTCAGAATCAAATTATATTAGAATTGATTGTGATAATGCTACTTAAAACCTGAATTGGAAGTCTGGCTTGTTTCCTTGGACAACATAATGATACTTAAAACCATCATGTGATAATGCTAAGAACAAAGCCATAAAGGCATATCATTATGCATTAAGTGGAGTGGAAATGTGAAGGAGAAAAGGAGGTGCAGTATAAAGATGAAAGCTTGATATGTGAGAAGATGCAAGTTTGGAAACACCATCAGATTCATTCCAAGGTGGACGTAGAACAATAAAATTTGACCCACAAGTAGAAAAAGCAATTAAGCCACTTAGAAGAGATCCTTGCTTTGTCTCCTCCACTGCTTCAAATAGGAGCCATATAACATCAACCAACATCCACATGATTTTGAACTTCATAGAACATATTGTACGGCAAAGCCAAATGCATTCCTATTTTGGTATCTTTACCAGTAAGAATAAGAATTTGATATAATCAGCATTAATAAAACTCAGTCATGTCCCAACGGGTTCTTAAAGAGAGAAAAAGCTTACAACACAAGCAACTTGAACACATGAAGCAAGGAAAGAGGTGTTTGCAGTCAACAACTGCATGATCTATTCAGGAAAAAATTAATTCGCATATCATTCATTTTACATTGAATAGAAAACATAGTTGGAGCGTATTTGTTACATCTATTTACAGCAGCGGAAGTGAGCTCTGATCTTTAGGAAAGCACCAACCAATATGCGTATCTATCTGAGGAAAGATGTCTAACCCGAGCTTTTAGAAATAGCGGAACCCAAGCTCCAAGCTCTATGAGAGATCAGCCAATCTGCCCTCATTGAACACCTGCTGCATATTGGACGGCCATCAACATATCACGTCTAACTGAAGGTCAGCATGCAAAGATCAACCAGGGCATATCCTTCAACCACTATTGGACCTATTTTATCCAAGCAGTTAGAAATATATAATGAATCATTCCCCAAATCCACCACATTTTAGCTTGATGCTTCACCAATATTTTGAGACAGAGAATAAAGAGCTTGTATCATCAATTTCCTGAAAAGAGACATTTGATGGGCCCAAAAAATCAGGGCTCTGAAAGTCTACGAGATTGATAAGGAAAGGGACAAGAATGAGAGGGGAAAAAATATAGATTACCCTGTAGATCACTTGGAGGAAGAAATCCGACGCAGAGAAGAAATCCAGCTGCTCGAAGGACCTTTACCTTCTCCATTTCCATGGCCCGAGTTTGTAACTTCCGCTGGTAAAACAGGCCTCGGAACGTTAACTTTCGGCCCACCATTAGGAGAGAATGAAGTAGATGGCATCTGTGTGGTAGTGGTAAACATCCATAAGATTAAGAACGCACATTAACTAAGAGATGCAAACACTAGATTTAGCTAAAATATAAGCTAGTTTTGTGTGGTCATCAATAGAATGACACCAACTATCTGAGACGACGCTGGAAAGCAAAACTCCAAGAAGGAAGAGAAAAAAAACCTTGGAAATAAAGCTTCCAATTTTACCAAATAAGAAAAGACGTGGAAAACAGGAAAGCAAAAAGTTCTATTTATAAATAAATAGGGACATTGACTTACATTGCTCTCAAAGTTATTTCCCAAAGTCATGTTCCTGTTTGTAGGTGATTTAAATTCCATGCGAACGGCATTAGTGTTCGATCTCATACGTCCAGCCAATTCAGATGAATAAGGTGCAACGTTGCCACCTAACATCAATAAGAAACAGGTAACCATAGACTCTTGCAAAGAAAAAGAGAGATTGAAATTACAGACCAAGAATTATATATCACAACACCTAACTTGCTGTTAGCTTCCTCTCTTAATTGCACGCTCAATTTTTCTTTGACAAGAGTTGAAGATTTGGAAATAAAAAATTTGCCTTTATGTTCGGACTACACTATACGTTGGATCTCTGACATGCCACCAGAGAACCAGATGAACTTCTTAAAACTTCTACAGTGTGCTTGAATGTGTGATGCAAGTATCTCTTAGTTCAAGTTACTTATATTCAAGAAAGCAAGCAAAATCTAACCTTGGTGCTTTTCTATGTCTATTGCAGCTGCTCGACTGGTCTCAGCAGGTGTCGTCTGTCCAATATAAATTAAAACTTATCAAAGGTGGAAGATACTATGTCTTCAAAATAAACGACCACAAAGAACAACAGATATTTTACACGACTCAGTTAATGGAAGAAAGTTAGACCTGATCCAGTATCTGACTGGAGAAAATCACACTGAAAAATATTTAATGCAACCCAGCACATAGATCAAATTGGAAGATGACAAGAAGGAACGAACGAGAAAAGAAAATGAGCAAAAGTACCCGATGCTTCCCTTTACTTGATTGCGACTGCTGGTACTTTAGGATGGTCCAATCAAATATGTAATCAAATTCATACCCTACATAACACAAGACGCATCAATATGTGGAAGTCTCAAGAGTAAAAAATGGGACAGTCGGACAACAACTTTTAAGTTCACATTTCCTCCCAATTGCTAATTCACATACAAATACAGGGAGGATTAAGTGATAAGCAAAAGGGTGAAAATCTCAACTAGAAAGTGCTACATATTTACAAGTAATATCCTGTAAATCTAGCAACCTGAACACCTAAGCAACCAATAAGGAGCACATACCTTCACGAGTAAACAGTTCGCGGAAAAGGCGTTTCAAGAATCCATAATCAGGCCGTTGATCAAATGTCAGTGAGTGACAATAATGGAAGTATGAAGCAAAGTCCACTGGATGGGACTTGCATAAGACCTGCAGATGGCACAACATCAATGCATTCTGATTCACAGAAAAGTAACTTAAAAAAATAAAAATAATAAATACAGAACACGCGGAAGTACACACCTCAATCGGAGTTGATAACTTCTTCTCACATATTTTGTCATACTTTTGCTTTTTGGTGGCAGCTTTCAAGCCTTGCCATGGAAGGCTACAACAAAGGAGAGCAATATCTTTTCAGAACCTAAATAAACAACAGTATGAAGGAACAAAAGGAACAAAGTACAAAAAATTTAAAGATAAAGAAAAAACAAATAAAACAACAGCGCACCTCCCTCTCAAGAAATAGAGAAGTACATATCCGAGAGATTCTAGATCATCCCGACGGCTTTGCTCTACAAAACAAATAACATGTAAATTCTATAATGGCCCACCAACAAAAATTCTCTATAACTTAAGGAAATCATAGATATATGGGAGAATGAAGAGGCTAATAAAAGAGTCGCCTAGAGCTCACCAATTCCGAGATGAGTATTACAACTTGCATAGCGTGCAGTTCCAGTCAAGTTTTTATTCTCCCTGTACGTTAAGGGAACATTAATAAGATAAGACCAAAGCATGAAAATTTCGGGAAAAAGAACCCAAAACCAGACCATTTGATGCGGAACAGGAAGAGGGGATCAAGTTCTACAATTCGATTTAGCCTAGGAATATTATTTTGTTGCAGATTAGTCTTTTATTTGTAGAGTCCTAGAAGTAATAGGTGATTTAGTAGTTACTAAATTCCAGCAGTTGTCCTAGTTCTGTTTTACTTGGAGTCGTTAAGAGTTTCCTAGTTTGTTTAGGTGTCAAGTCTTTGAGTCTTCAAATAGAGAAATTCTCTATTCATTATGTATGTGATAACTATTTTGAAATAAAGAGTCTACAAAACGTTTCTGTAACTCCGGTTTTGTGACGCAATCAAGCCTGAGGTGTGACGCCCTACTGTTCCCAGGTGAGATGCCTAGTTATCTTCTAGGTGAGATGCCTAGGGTTCTTTTCTCTTAGTGCAAAGCTAAGGAGTTTATCCTTTACTTTTCCTGCGATTTCTAAGATTTTCAGCGTTACATTTCAGCCTTTCGATCATTAAATTAGGAGAATTTATTGTTTTCTCTTGCTGGACAATTTTCTCCAATTTGTCCTGCATCACAATTGGCGACAACTCAAACATGAGATAATGATATATAAGATGTCACAGCAGGGCTTAAGTTGTATAATTCTAGAATGACCCAATTCAGAAAGAACAGAAAACTAAAGAAAAAATCAATAATTGATAAAGAATAGAAACACAAGAAAGAATGAATAGAACTTCATAGATATGGACATTTTTGACATGCTACCTGTAAGGAATATGCCTATTAGTGGTTGCATCCCGATATCTCTTGGCAAGACCAAAATCAATGATGTAAACCTGACAGTATTGCATGATAGTAGGATTAAGTATGAGGAACACAAATAAACAAATTAACGGGGAAAAGAGGAGAAACAGATTAGATCAATGCAGGCCAGTGTTGTCAATCGCGGATGGCGGATCATGGCGGCAAGCCAAAAAAATGCCAGAATTTTATAGCGGACGCTATTAACGGCTTATAGCGGACAAAATAAAATATGCAAAATATGTATAAAACACTGCAAAATGTAATAAAAAGCAAAAAACAACATGAATCTAACAAATAACTCAAAAGTCATAGCGCCATTGCATATATATCGGTGGCTGCAAAAACCGCCACGCCATAGCGCCACGGCACCGCCATGGGCGACATTTGACAACACTGGTTTTTTTTCCATGAGGTGAATGACTTTATTACAATCTCGAATGCACACTTGAAAACATAATCTTAAAGAAAAACGCTAATAAATTTGTATAACACCATTATACATGGAAACTAGGTTCTTGCTGCTACTCAGACTCCAGGGGAAACTGGCCAAAAGTGGTTCCAGGGTACTGCAGATGCTGTTCGGCAATTTATATGGGTATTCGAGGTGTGTACCTAGGCATCTATCCTTATTATAGATAAAATACTTTTGAAATGATTAATTTAGTCGTCGATGGTTTTTCGTAGGATGCCAAGAACAAGAATGTCGACCATATAGTAATTTTGTCTGGCGATCATCTTTACCGGATGAACTACATGGACTTTGTTCAGGTATTTGTTCATTGTTCGCTAAGTTTTGTATCTAACATATTATCTTTTATTTATGAAACTTTATATTACTAAACAAAATTGTGCTTGCAGAAACACGTAGATTCAAATGCTGATATTACAGTCTCCTGTGTACCCATGGATGATAGGTCTGTGAATCATCAAGGACTTATGCTTCTGAAACTTGTCCGTTTTGTTCCTTTTAAATGTGAATAAACTGTAAAATGCAAAACCAAGTTCTTCGTTTTTAAATGTATAGAGAACATTCAGAGTTAAAAAACTGGAGAAAGCATTCAAATTTCTGCTTACTTTTTATGAAATTAGTCTCCAACTAAGTTCGACACTTGCATTTCATTTTCTTATTCTTCCTAGCAGTCGAGCTTCAGATTATGGACTTATGAAAATTGATGAGACGGGGCGCATCATCAACTTCTCTGAGAAACCAAGAGGCTCCGCTTTGAAAGCAATGGTATTTAGATCCAATCAACCTGTTTCAAGTTATCTATCTTGGGTGCAGCCCCCTGATATTAATGTTTTATTGCTTTGCAGCAAGTGAATACGTCTCTTCTCGGACTTTCTGAGAAAGAAGCATTGGATTATCCTTACATCGCATCAATGGGTGTTTACGTCTTCAAAACCGATGTCCTGTTGAAACTTCTAACTTCTAACTTGTAAATATCCTTCTTGCAATGACTTTGGCTCTGAGATAATTCCTCCAGCTGTGAAGGATCACAACGTTCAGGTGAACGGAACTTGTATCTGTTTGATTCGTACAACTTTAATTTGCATTCGGTCACATGAATTGATTGTTACTGTTGGTCAAAGTACCTTATTCATTTTGCTTGGTAATACTCTCAGGCATATCTTTTTAAGGATTATTGGGAAGACATTGGAACGATAAAGTCTTTTTTCGATGCCAATTTGGCCCTAACAGAGCAGGTGATTGCCATATTTCTTAGAATAATTGTAATTTCAATCCTCCATTGAATAAAATAATGTGAGTGTTGGACTTGATTGATACGTAAATGTTCTTGAAAGTTGATACAAAAAGTCTCATGCTTAATTTTATAATTTACATTCTTTTAAGCAATTGAAATTTGAGACGAAGCTTGATTGATAACATTTTATATTGTCAGTATCGGAATATAATAGTATTCAGCCGTTCATGCTGAGTACGAAACATTTCGTTTGCAGAATCCAAAGTTTGATTTTAATGAGCCAAAGTCGCCATTTTATACGTCTCCAAGATACTTGCCCCCGACAAAAGTTGAAAGATGCAGGGTAAACGGTTAAAGCTTCAAACTAAACCTTTGTCTAGAGCTTATTTTTTATTGTCCAACTAAGACTATCGGTCTTTTTTCAGATCGTGGATACTATAATTTCACACGGTTGCTTTCTACAAGAGTGCAGTGTCCAGCACTCGGTTGTGGGTATCCGATCACGATTAGATTACGGAGTAGAGCTGATTGTAAGTTATTTGACGGCCAAACTCATCTTCGAAGTAACTTAAACCATGTTGTTACAAATAGGTGTATTTACTATCAAATTCTTTTTCCCCCTTAAATTTCCAGGATACGATGATGATGGGTGCTGATTATTATCAAACTGAAACTGAAATTTCCGGTTTGTTGGCCGAGGGGAATGTTCCCATTGGCGTTGGACGGAACACCAAAATCAGGTACACACAAAAGGAACTAACTTGTCATTTTCTCGCCTACACTGCACTCTCTTACCACAACCTAGTAATGATATTCTTTTGTGATTTACCATGAAGAAACTGTATTATTGACAAGAACGCAAGGATCGGAAAAGATGTGATCATTGCAAATAAGGATGTAAGTAATTGTATATATATCCTCTATATAAATTATGAGCATTTGAAATGACATTACACATTATAATGAATCTTTCAGGGTGTTGAAGAAGCAGATAGAAGTGAAGACGGATTTTACATCAGATCCGGAATCACTGTCGTACTAAAGAATGCAACAATCAAAGACGGAACCATCATATGAATTTTTTTAAGTTCATTGCATAATGAGTTAGATTATCTATAATAGGATTTTGCATTTGTATATTCGACAATTTTCTGTTTTTCGCAGACTTATTAACACATTCTAGCTATGTTTAAATTTTCATCCACCATTCTTGCCCTGTTTACTCTTCCGTTTCGCGATATCCTGGGAGCATAGCATTCATTTTCCTGATCTTATTGTGCATTTGAGATTGCTGAGTGATTATGCTGGTTGTCGAAGGGCTTTCACTTATGATGATTTTATAGTCACCGCGAAGAGAATCCATCCCTTATGTTAGCCGTTGCCCGAACAGGTTACTTGCAGTTGTACCTTTGGAGCCAGTTTTCTAAAAAGTGAAAGCTGAGAATCCTCGTTCTGGTTAATCAACCCACAATGGATAGTAAAGTCTCTAACTCATACCTTCCTCACATGTTAAAGCAAAAGAATATTTACAATTACGAGAGGTGGATGAATTGGCTTGACGACTGATATAACTTTCTAAAAAGTAACCGTGAAAAAACCAAAATAACATTTGTTCTTCAATCAGTTGTCAATTCAATTTATCATTCAATGGTAGGGCAATGTAATTTTTAATTTAAGAGAAAGAAGCAATGTGAAAACTGAAAACGTCGGTGACCTGCATGGTTTTTTCAAGAAGGGTTAGCAGGGATCACTTTGGCATGGGGCCGTCTTTGTGGGACTGGCCCCACAATTATTTCATATGAGTTGAGCCATTAACTCATGTGAAATGGCTGTGAGACAGTCTTACAAGGACCGATATATATATATTAGAATTTTCCAGTCAGTGGTGCAC
>JAOWBF010000035.1:8508453-8523789 GCA_028566175.1 Vinca major
TATCAGTTTCGCATCCCAAACTTTTTTTTGTCTTTTTTATATGTAGTTCGACATATTTTTACAATTTCGCCCCTTCAATAATTGGCTTCTTCCCTTCCTACTTTTGAAATAAGTAAATTCGAACAGCCGTCCTACAATCTTCTCGCGCCAAGCAATAGGACAGGTATTTCCGTTATCGCCACTTTCCAAAACCACCCGACACCGAAAAACCTCTGAAGTCCACCGCCATGTCAACCACCACCCTTGCCTCAACCCAAATTCTCCGACAAACCACCGCTTACCTATCGGAAGTACTCTCTCAGTGCGATCTCCGCCACCGTCTTTTCTTCGCCTTCCTCGAAAAATTCCCAATTTCTGATGACGAAATTCCCCTCAAACCACTAAAACTTGCTTCTGAAACACTTGAAAATGCATTATCAACTTCCAACTCTTCTATCAAATCCTCTTCCCTCAGCCTCGCCGAAAAGCTCCTTCAATCTTACCCGAGAACCCCATTTTCTTCGTTTCTTTTATCGCTTATTTATGCTCTGTTTCGACGTCCTAGTGATGCAGCTCTTGCTCTTCTTGATATATTTCAAACTGACCCTTCATTGGCAAGATTGGAAATTGCACCTCAACTGTTTGAGGAAATGTTTCTTACACAATTTTCTCCTGTTCTTGAATGGTATAATGAGCAAAGGTCAAGAATTTTATCAACTTCTTCGGTTAATTATTTGGGTTCTGGATATGATAGTGATGATGAGCAGTCAATAGTTGTTTCACCTTCCAAGTTATTGAAGAACATGAGTTGCAATCAAGCTTTGGGATTACAAGATTTAGAGAGGGGTTATGAGGAGATTATTGATGAGAATTGCAGGATTTTTGCCAAGTATTTTAGTGAGGTTTTGCAAATTAAAGATAGAAATCATTTGGTTGATCCGCCGTCTGTGGTATTACAAATTGGAGAAGGTGGTAGTAAATCTAGCAATCAAGAAGCTCAGAAATTCAAAAGGAAATTCAGCTTGAGAAACGGACGGTATAATGTAATGCTCTATTTATTCTTGCATTCCTCCTTTCTGTCAAAATTTACACAACTTCATAGATAAATCTTGCATTTTGAACTAATGAAAAACCGTAGGATAAGGAAGAATCAAAATACAGCAATCCTACAATTCCCTCTTTCAATCACATATTTTGGTGGTTTTGATTTAGAAAGTGTTATAATTTTGACTACTTTGTGGTAATGTTCACAATCACAGTAGCCATTGCAGATTTTTAACAAATTAACATGGCATTTCGCACACAGGTTTCGTCTGTGATTGCTACTTCTGTCATGAAATCCTTATCTTAGCTTTTTTATTTTCTAGGTTCTGCTTGCTTCGAGATACTTGGTCGAACATAGTTCTAATGATCCAATTGGAAGAACAAAAATTTGAAAACTGATTTGTCCAAATTGCGCCATTTACTTGGACAGCAATCTGAAATCATGAAAAAGGAAGAAGACGAAGAAAAATAAAAATACTGATAGAGCTAAAAATGATTTTATTTTTTATGCTAAAACGTCTAAGAACCTTCTAAGGCGAAGTATGTTAGGGTTTTTCCTCTTTTGCTGTGCCTATTCTCCACATGGATGTTTTCTATGAATTCAGTTTGAAGATTTCATCCTAACAGATTTTGTCATTCCTTTTAACATGTAGCCAATATGGGTTGAAGGAGATCAGTCTATTGAATTCAACAGTAAGAATGCCAAAAGTCTATCAAAGTTTCCATCTTTTATGCCCGAAAGAGTCTCTCCAGAAGCCTTCAGGAAACAAGCACCATCAGGGGAATCCCCATTATCACCTAATTATATCTCTGATCCTGAGCTTGAGTCTTTTTCAAATGACAACTTCAGTAATCCATCTTCGTCAGAATCTGAAGCCGAACAAGAAGAGGTAACTGATAGGAACAAAAATAAAATAAAAAATGGTTGACTGATATAACTATGATGATTAGCTTTTCAATATAAACTGTTTTTGTCTTCTAGGAAAAGATCGAAGAAATGACATCGTTCAACCCTATGGAGAGCAAAACAAGGAAACAAAAACAGCCCACCTTTTCAGAATCAAGCTGGTAGGTGATTCAGAAATCGCTCGTTAAACTTACATTGTCTTCAAGACTAATTTCCTTTTGGATCCTCCTGTTTGTGACAGTTCTCCAGATCATCTCATGGAAGATGTTGATAATCTGTCTGGTGGAGGAGGAAAGCATACACCTCCAAAGGATTTCATCTGCCCCATAACAACTCACGTATTCAATGATCCGGTGACTCTTGAGACAGGTCAGACTTATGAACGAAAAGCAATTCAAGAATGGATTGAGAGAGGAAATTCCACTTGCCCAATTACACGCCAGAACCTGGATAGTACGCAGCTGCCTAAGACAAATTATGTTCTTAAGCGTCTCATTGCAACCTGGAAAGAACTGAACTCAAGCAGGGCTCTCAAAGAACTAGAAAAATCACAATCAGAGGTTGAACCAAGATTTGATCAAAAATTTGAACTAGCTATACGGTCTCCTTCACCGAACTGTGTCATAAATCAAGCGACTGTTGATGGAAAAGTATGCGATCTACGACTTGCAATTAACAGCCTTTGTATGTCAGAAGTCTTGCAGGAGTCTGAAATGGCAGTTCTTCAAATTGAGAAGTTATGGCTGGAGTCACGGACGGAGGTGGATATCGAAAACATGACCTCAAAACCGGCAGTAATTAATGGTTTTGTCGAGATTCTTTTCAACTCTGTTGATCCCGGAGTCCTTCGAGCAACGATTTTTCTCCTGTCTGAGCTGGGATCTAGAGATGATTGTGTTCTTCAAACACTCACCAGAGTTGATACTGATGTGGAATGTATTGTTGCTCTTTTCAAAAGAGGATTGCTGGAAGCTGTAGTGTTGATTTATCTACTAACAAATTTCACAACGAGCCTTGTAGAAATTGACCTGGTGGATTCTCTTTTAGCAGTTCTTCAAACCAGAGAAGATAATTTACAAAATATGTGTATGAAACCAAAAACAGTTTCTATACTGCTGCTTGGCGAACTTCTGAAGACTGCTGAGGACGCGCAGGTGTCTGAAATTGCTAGAAACGTGATTTCAGCAAATGCGATTGAGAATATCGTGGAGAGGTTACAATCTGAACTGAGGGAGGAAAGAACATCAGCTATAGCCATTCTATTGAGATGCATGCAGGAGAATGGTAAGTCCCGGAACATCATTGCTGATAAAGCTGAACTAACCCCTATATTGGACAGCTTAAGGGGAACGACTGAGGGAGAATGGTTTCAAATTGTTCAATTTCTCTCAGAGTTGGTCAAACTGAATAGGTATTTCTCCATAGTTTATCATTTTCTAACAAGGAACTTTGAGTACCTTGGACCATTTTCCGACATTAGTAACCTTGTCATGTTTTCTAATCCGCAGAAGAACATTCAATGAACAAGTTTTGCACATCATTAAGGACGAAGGTACTTTTAGCACAATGCACACTCTTCTTATGTATCTTCAGACCGCTCCCCAGGATCAAAGTCCAGTATTGGCAGGTCTGCTTCTTCAGCTTGATCTTCTGGTAGAACCAAGGAAGATGAGTATATACAGAGAAGAGGCAATAGATTCTTTAATCTCATGCCTGAAAAATTCAGAATTTCCTGCTGCTCAAATAGCTGCTGCTGAGACAATTCTATCCCTTCAAGGAAGATTTTCATATTCTGGAGATCCCCTTGTTCGGGATTTCCTCCTTAAACGTGCTGGCTTAAATGGAAGTTACAAATCTATGACGAAAAAGGATCAGAATGAAAGCCATATTCAAGAAAACACGGTTAGATTTCTAGCAACATTACTCTACCTGATATTCCTCATTCTAGTTCTAAATTTCCAATAACTATTTTTTCATATTTTTACTAGGAAGAAGAAAAGGCTGCAGAAGAATGGGAGAGAAAATTGGCATTTGCTCTAGTCAGCCATGAGTTTGGTTTAGTGTTTGAGGCCTTGGCAGAAGGCTTAAGAAGTAGATGTGCAGAGTTGAGTTCGGCATGCTTTATAGGAGCAACGTGGCTTGTCCACATGCTAACCGTTCTTCCAGATACAGGAGTAAAAGGAGCTGCACGAGTATGCTTATTGAAGCAATTCGTTTCAATATTCAAGTCCTCTAAGGATAAAGAAGATAAAGTTCTTTCCATCCTTGCGCTGAACAGCTTCATCTCTGACTCTGGTTTGTGGAAATTTATACATTAAGAATAAAACATGCAATTCAAGTTTCTGAATGACTTTACATGCAATTTTCTGTTAATTTTTTTTTCTTTTCATATATCCCTATTAAAAGTAATTTCCATTAAGCATAGACTTCAAAATCAAGATTCTCGACAGGATTACATTTTTATAGCTTTACATACTAAGAATTCCCATGGCAACCAAGTAAATGAACATGTCAAGAGCTAGAAAATGGCATGTTAAAAACTATTTCTCCATGATTAGTTATTTTTTGCACAAGAATTTTCAATTTACCTTATAGGATTAGGTTACATTGTCACTCTATGAGTTACATGTTTGTCTAAATTGAAAATATTTCTGATATGAAACATCCCAAATCTCAGAGGGACTACATGACCTAAGCGCTCACATTAGAGATATTCTGAAGGGCTTAAGGGAGCTGAAAAGATCTTCTTCCTTGGCATTTCAAATGCTAAAGGTTTTGTCAGAGGAGCACGAGTCCAGTGCTGTAAGTGATTAGGAATTTCAGATAAATTTCTCAATTTGTAAAGAACGAGTTTCTTAAGTTTTCATCTTCAAGGGCTGCAGGATTTTTGGAGTCACAAAGAATTAGTTCATGAAGATTGCAGCATGCATGGAGAAGTTCTCTCGATAGTCTGCTTTAAAGACAAGATTTTTTCTGGCCATACTGATGGAACTATAAAGGTTAGTCAGTCAAATTCCAGTTCCCTTGAACCTTCTTTCTCTTCGGCTTAAATTGTCTTATCTACCAAATCAAGCACAAGCATTCTATTTGTGAAAGTTCCTAAAGTAATTGTTTCCAATGTTAGCAACACATTAAAAACTTCCTAACAAATTTGATACTGGTGGCCCTTTAAATTTGAATGCTAAAGGTCTGGACTCGGAAAGGTGAAAAGTTACATCTCATACAAGAATCTCAAGAACATACAAAGGCGGTTACTAGCCTGGCACTTTTGCCATCAGTACGAACTCTGTTCAGTGGTTCTCTTGATAGGACTGTGAGGGTAATGATACATTTCTTACTTTCAGCTTAATAACAGTATTTTGCAATACTGAAACTTTTACGGTTTTACCTGTAGGTGTGGTCTGTTGATGGCAAATTAATGCATTGTGAAAGAGTTCATGAAATGAAGGATCATGTTAACAATCTAGTAATATCAAATAGCCTCTCATGTTTCATTCCACATGGTTCTGGTGTCAAGGTATGGCAAAAAGCTTAAAGCTCAAACCTAAGTTCTTCAAAACCTTTTATGAAGGCTTATATATAATAAGTTATAAACTGACTAATTCACGGGATGAAAAACTTTGGTTCTTACTACACAATGCAATCGGAGTTTGAAGAAAATTTTGCAATTGGTTATATGTTCTATGATTCGTGCATAGTACCTGCAAGTGGTATTGCCTACTGGGTTCCATGTATTTTACCTATTGCTCGAAAATTTTTGCCCAAGAGTTGATTCCACACTTATTTCCACCTGCTAAGAAATCATTCCCCGAGAAAAATTTAGAAAGGAGTTAGACATATAGATTGAGAACTGCTTTTCTTCTTTAATTACTAGGTGCATTCATGGAATGGAGCATCCAGGTTGCTAAATCCTAACAAATACGTGAAGTGCTTGACCCTGGTGCAGGGAAAACTGTATTGTGGATGCCTGGATAATAGCATTCAGGTAACGAAGAAACTGAATTTCTATTAATCTAGCACCACTTTCCAATCCAAGGAACGTGCACTTTAAATAACCAACTTTCTTCTAATTATGGTTGTTTCACAGGAAATTGATTTGGCGACAGGGACACAAAGCACTATCCAGAGTGGATACAGGAAATTGCTGGCGAAAGGAAATCCTATACACGCAATACAGGTTTGCGACGGACTGATATATTCAGCCAGCTCTTCCTTTGATGGAGCTGCAGTGAAGGTACTCATGAAAAAAAAACAATATCGCGTACCATTTTCTTGCTGCTAATCTTTCTTAAACTAACATTACTATCCCTTTATGCCAAAAGATATGGAGCACGCCAAATGACAGTATGGTCGGTTCACTGCAATCTACATCGGAAGTTCGTGCTATGGCTTTAAGCTCAGACCTAATATATTTAGGGTGTAAAGGAGGCATAGTTGAAGTTTGGTGTAAAAAGAAGCACAACAAAGTAGAAACACTACAAACTGGTACAAATGCTAAGGTTATGTCTATGGCTCTGTCTGGCAATGAAGATCTCTTGGTGATTGGGACATCTGATGGCAAAATTCAAGTAAAACTTACTACCATTTTCTTCTTTATCTTATACATATAGTCCATATGATTTGTTTTTAACAAACTGACATGATTTTAAGGAAAGAACAAAAAAACAGCTACCGGTAATTTCACTAATAAGAAGGGACTTTTTTTTTTTTGCAGGCATGGGAACTGAACTGAAGGATGTTGTTGTAAATCTAAGAAAGATAATATTACATTTATTTACATTCTTTGTATTATAATATTCAACATAAGGAGCTGGATTATATATTTTGTATAGAAAAAAAAATTGCATTAACAAAAATTAGCAGATGATTGAGTGTGAAATTCTTTCCTAATAATGGATGGAGAGAAACCAAGGTTCCTTCTTTAATCTTTATGGCCTACTTAACACCAATAAATAAGTAACTCGGTGTATTTTAATCAGATAATCAGATTAGTTTAATCAAGAATGCATTGTTGTGTCTATATAAGAATCTTTTAAGAACGAGGAATAAAGTTTCATATGAATTGTAAAAAATATTACAAGGGATCTACACAGATTCGGATTTAAGTAACTAGATATAAAATAGCTGTTTAGTTCGCATGTGTAAAAAAACGATTGTGTAATATTAAATAAGATAATCTGACGATTGAGTTTTGTCTAGGCATAATGAATAGTTGTTCATTAAATACAATTATTCGTTCGAGAATGAAACTCTATTCATTTAAAAAGATTTGTTTACTCTCTTTAGATAATACTCAATCATCGAATTAACTAATTCAACGATGTCAGCCGTTCCGCACGTGCGGACTGAATCGTTGTTAGCATCAAATACAAAACCTGCAAAAGAACCTCACATCTAAGTTTGCAAATGTCAAGTTCTTTTCAGCAATGTTTCAATGACAACAATTAGAAGATGAAATTAAATAAATCAATAGAGCTTAGGCCGGCAAGTTCCCATATAGTATTTTCCGATGGCAAATTTTGGCATTCTTGCATTGAAAGCAGTGGCGGGGTTAGGAAATTGTCATAGAAAAAAAAATTGCTGAAAATTTTTAAAGGATAAAATACAACATTTATAAAAAAATATTATAAAATAATTCTTTTCTATAAAAAAATTCGTCGTTTCTTAATATTTTAGGGACCATAGTCCCTTCTGCCCTCATGAAGTTCCACCAGTGATTGAGAGACAACTCATGACTGCTCAATCATATAACATAGTACTAACATCCTAATATCAACAGACAAAATTTACTTGGCAAAAAAAAGACAAATTTTGGATATCCCGAGGAAGAGAGAGACGGATGAAAATCTTAAAAAAAAACGCATTACAACTTCATTAAAAAATTTACTAAGAAAAAAAAACTTCATAAAAAATTTAGTGTTGAACAAGTATTTGTTCGACATATACTAAGTAAATTTTAAAAAATTAAAAATATGTATTTATTTTTTTATTTTTAAATTAAAATTTGACGGTTAATATTATTATTCACGTGCAAAACAATTAAATCTTGCGAACTACGTTCCAACTGTTACTACTTGGTTTTTTTATGCTTGGAACTTGTATCTATCTCATAATGCTTTAGTTAGTTGTCAGGCTCTTATTAACATATTTTCTATTTTGGAACATAAAGCTTTTTAACTATTTTATTCTTAAAAGAAAAATATAAAGCTTTTCAACAAAGTTTTAAAAATATTTTTGAAAAAAATTACGCTTATTAATGAATATACTTTTATCATTATATTAGTAGAATTAGTTAAAAATATCATAATACTGTACATTTAATTTATTTATTTTAATCTATTTAATAATCATCAGAATGTCGTATATTATGAAATTGGAGTAAGTATGCAGGCAATTCAATATATAAGGAGACAAGTGTTTTGTTTTTGTCAATCTTGACATTGACGACCAAATCAGTCGAATATTCCTAACATTGTTTTCTCAAATCTATAAATTGATGAAATATAACTACATATACCTTACATTTTTTCCTTACAAATAATTAAATTTTTTAGATTATTTTTTTTGAAATTCATATTATTCAACCCCACTATTAGAAGCAAAAGGCTAAGAAGTAGCATAAATGCATGATCTTTGGTTCTTCCAATTTTTAATCTCAAGAAAAATTGCAAAAATTGCCCCTTTAATTTCTCTTTAACAAAAAAAAATATATAGTTTCAAGTCCCATTTGAAGATGGAGATCATTTCTTTAGACACAGAAAAGAATGCCAAAAATATGATATCTTCTAAGCTAGGAGGTTTGAGGACTATGCCTTTCATCATAGGTAACTAACTTTTTAATCTTTCTACTTCTCTATTTTAACTATACTTAATTATCTAAATGGGTCAATGGGCGATCATCAAGGCTCGTGGTATTGCAGTTGGGGGCGGTGTCTGCCTAAGGTCTTCAAAAGTGAAAGAATCAACGTCATAATTTGATTTGTGGTGGTGGTAGAGGCCTTCGTTCGCGAAACTTTTTTGAAAATAAAAGAAAAAAGAAGTAACTTTAACCACTTTTGTGGGCAAAAAATTATTTGTCTCATATTTCATTTACCACGAATAGATAATTGTCACATGTTCACTTTTCTCATATGAGTTACATTATTTTTTTTAAGTTATAAAAAAAATTTAATTAAAAATTAACACATGTTAATTTGTTATTAGTGGTGAGAAGGAATGGGACACCAAACGGAAATAGAAGATTCCTACGGCTTTGTCTGTGTTTGTTTCTCTTTGATTTAATGATTTTTTTTTACTGAAATTAACATGATTTTTTTGTGTGTGTTGAAAATGTATAGCAAATGAAGCATTTGAGAGACTTGCAAGTGTTGGTCTTCATATAAACATGACTCTCTACCTAAAATATGAGTATCACATGGAGAATGCAAGCACAGCAATTATTCTATTTTGGTGGGGAGCCATTTCCAATTTCTTGCCAACCTTTGGAGCTTTTCTTTCTGATTCTTACTTGGGCAGGTTTCCAGTTATTGCCATTGGAACACTTGTTAGCCTTGCGGTAACAACTCCTCTCCTCCATCTAGTATTGATCTGCATAATTTCAAGTTGTCAGAGTTTGACCATTGATCTCATAGAAGACGTATTCTCCGACAAACAAAGAAAATTCATAGACGGGTTTAAGGGGACGAGGAGGGGCCCGTCTCCCTCGAAATTTTAAAAATATTGTATTTTTTTTTTCTTATAAGCATCAAAATTTTCAAATACATGTGCCAAATTAGTAAATTAGTTGGTGGAACTAGTATATCGGGACTGGTTTCACATTACATACACAAATATACACCCTCGGCCTTGATGGCGAAAGTGTTGTGTGTGGGAGGTTGGACCCAATGGATATGATTATAATATGACGCGATATTTGCAGGAACCTAATGGGAGAGGGAGTGAGCACTTTGAATGTGAAGGAGCTAAAGCAACTGGAGAACAGACTTGAAAGAGGCATCACAAGAATCAGGTCCAAAAAGGTATATATATACTACTCCTACAATTGAACAGCAAGAAAGACTTGCATTTTTCTAATTTCATGTTTCTTCTTCATCTTCACAGCATGAGATGATACTTGCTGAAACTGAGAATTTGCAGAAAAGGGTAAACATCCTAGTCTTTCTTTTACTTCTGAATTGGCTTGTAACATTCTCACTGATTCAGAAACTTCGCGCTTCATTTGTTTATAGGAAATTCAGCTGGAACAGGAGAATGCTTACCTCCGAGCAAAGGTAAAGATCGATCATTTTCACCTCATATTATTTTTTTAAGGAGCATAATTCGGCTTGTGAAAAAAAAAACGCTTTTTTCTTTTCACTAATGTGATCATAATTCTACAGTAATCGGTTTTCTTCTTCTTGTTTAGATAGCAGATAATGACAGGCTTCAGGAACTGAGCATTGTGCCGCCTGGACAAGATCAATACAACGCTATGCAAGCCTATCTGGCTCGAAATTTGCATCAACTCAACATGATGGAGAATCTCCCTGTTTTCTCCATGTCTGACAAGAAATCCCTTCATCTTGGGTATAAACCATATCCCCAGATTCTTTCATTTCTAGTCTCGCGAAACCTTAGTATTTTAAACTGCCTACGTTTTCTCTTTCAGGTTGGATCCTCTCGGCTGATCTTCATTAAGGTGTACTTCACTAATCGATTCCCTATTCTTTTCTTGTTTCAGAATCTGCAATATTACGATCATAATGATTTTCTCGGGTACAGGAGGATTATCAACTTCTTTTTTCTTGACTTTGGTTTCTCTCATATTTGATGCAGGGTAAGTGCCAACGAAGAAATGGATATGGGGCTAGTAACATGGAAATAATCTACTATTAGTCGTAAGCATTTTGTTTAGCAACAATTATCGGATTAAATCAACGTTGGCAGGACTGGAAGTACTGATTCTCCAGAGGGCCTCTAAATTTTACATTACCAGTTGTTGACATTTTGATACTTCTATTACCATAACAGTCTATTATGCACTTATAAATTTCAGTTTTTTGGTCATCGATGCATATTTAACATTTTCTCTAATTGATCTTTAACTCGCGCTCTTCCTATATGCTCATAAAGATTAACTTCAGTCCGCCTTCTGAGGATCAGTGCATCCCTGTTGGCCCCTCTCTAAATGCTCTCTCAGCATTATATGCATGGCCATTGAAATATCTAAACCCACTCTGTGATCATCATATACACTAACAATCAACTCCTTTTGGGTTTAAGGTTTTGGTATCAAGTCTTCGCGTTTCCCCTAGATTGTTATCCGGTTTCGAGTTCTTAGTCATTAGATAGACCAACATAAAAGTTCTAGCTAAAACAGAAACCTCAACCATGGAGAATATTGGGCCTTTAACTGTTTAAGCAAGAAAAAGACCAAAATCTATATGAATATTCGTCATAAAGCAATATTTAAAAAGAGTAATATACACACTTCCTACCATCCACGAACCATAAGTGCGTAAAAGAAAATGCAATCTACATTAAAGCTCACTTTGCAGTAATCTCCTCATATAGAGAGAAAAAGGTAATCTCCTCATCGCTACATAAAATATGCATCATCATAGAATAGCACACTTGCCACTTTCAGCTTGCTTTCTGAGCTCCTCGGTCTCCCTTTGTGCTTTCTCCAAATTCTCTCTCAGCTTACGTATCTCATCATTGGATTTATTTTGGGCTTCGTGTGCAATTGCCTCTGCTTTCAAACGAGCAGCTTGTTCTTCTGCGAGTTGTTGTTCGAGCCTGAAGGTTGTCTCCTTCAACTTCGACTCAACCTATTACAACAGCAGAAATCCTCAGATTGCAAGAATGTGACACAATGGAAGACTTGTATATTTCCCACTTTTCAGAAAGCCAATTATGCCGATATGATTTACAAAACTATTGAATCAAAATTCTAAAACGAGGAGATTTTAGATGGCCCACGTTCTCGAGAGTAACAAAATTTGGTTCACAATCTAAATGCAAATTCCAAAGACAACCGTACATTTCCCACATCACAGTAAATAACTTTCAAGCAAATGCTTCCACGTAATTTCACAATTTTGCTGAAACTAGTTAGGTATGGAAAACAAGGGTTCATTTGGATTAGAATTTCGTTAAAAAATTCTTACTCAACACGTGTTAAGTTGCACGTTGGTATCATTCAAAATTTGAAAAAGACGAGTGGAAGTGTTTGACCAATTCACTTGGCAGAGGATTACAAAGTCTTGTCCAAGTGGCTAAACTCAAAATTTTTTACAGTCTTGACCAATTCACTTAATGCATTATACCAAAAGTTACTGCATTTACATGCAGAGAAAAATATATATCAAATGCAGGTATAGGAAAATGAACTGGCAGAATATCCAATAAGATAATGGTAAAACTAAAAAGTACCATCTCAGTGATTCGCTTCAATTGATCTTCATATGATTTCTGCATTTGCTCCGTGAATACAGATATCTCCTGTTTGGTATAACCCTCCAAGGAATTAACTTCTGCTGCTTGATCACGAAGTTTAAGAGCGCCTTTCTGCAAAAGAATATGGTTTTATCACTACATAGTTTCTTTTGCATTCAAAGACTGAAACAGAGGAAAGTATCCAAGAATCCTCACCTTTAACTCAACAAAGTACTCATTAGTATATGGTTTCCCACCATTGTTCTTTATTACTTCATTGACAAGGAAGTGAAGTTGCTGAAGCTGTTCAGTTTGCTTGATTTTGTCCTTTGTCTTGTTATCAAAAAGTACTCGTCTATTGCCGCACATCTCGAGGATTTCCTATATCAAGATTGTCAATAACTAAGTTTCAAGAATATCTAAAACAGAATGCCTAACCAGGCTGCACTATTACATAATATGGTATTATAATATCTGAATCCAGAAACAATGGCATCCAATCTGAATAAAATCAACATTTCTATAAATTTGGAGCCCACAATGTCTAGAGATTTATAGAAACAAGTAGGTCCAATTCACATTTACCTTCAAAGGTTCAGGGCAGTCACGACCTAAATAATCATCCAAAGTCTCATCACTTTCTTCAAGGTCATCTCCACCAGTAAAAACCACAATCATATAATTACTGATCTTGCTCCCAAAGAATTTTTGCAGACTCTGAATGGCAGCTTCTTCTTCTCTTGTGAAGCGATTTCTAACGGACAAAACAACCAAGACCGCATGGATACCATCCTTCGCCATATCTATGCATCTCACAATCTCTTTCCCAATGAAATCGGGTTCAGCAGAAAAATCAAACAATCCTGAGGATAAATTGAGAAATGGCACGTCATCCTCGACATATGGACAAGAGATCGAACATGGTTCACAAGGAGTCATGTTTAATTAATTTACTTTTTATTACTTCAATTTCATAATTCCAATCATGAGCATTATCTGTTATAAAGCCAACTTAATAGGATAGCTATACCTGGAGTGTCAATCACATTAAGAATCTGATCATCATCCAAAACAGTAGTTCGCAACTCACAAGTACTTGTGACACCAGCAGAGCTAGACATAGACTTGAATGCCTTTTCCCTAAGGATGCTATTTCCTGTGGCACTTTTCCCATTCCCAGTACGCCCAACAATTACTACAGTTCGAACTCCATTAGCAGCAGAAGTAAACTCCCATTCATCATCATCAATTAAAACTGAACTTCCACCCATTCTGGCAACCTGTTTCAAGGGGTATGGTAAATATTAAAAAACAAATCAACAAAATCAATTGATCCATAACAGAAATAAGACCCCATTTTAACCTATAAATTCTTAAAAATGACATGATAACCTTCATGCTTAATAACTGGTATACTGTACGGACTTCATAATATTTCCACATGGTACATATAAATATCTCACTTATTATTGCCTCATAAATTTTCGTTCTCATCTAAATTAAAATAAAACAAAGCATTCATCAAATGAGATCAAATTCATTGTTCCTACCCTAATAATCATTACAAGGAAGCTGAAACATGTAAAACCAACCAAAGGTGTAATCTTTAACATATTATTTGAACAAAATAACTACAATTCAATCCTAGAACCCTAAAAGACATATAATCAAACACTTTATAGCCATAAAGCCAAAACCTTTTACTTTACAAAATCAAGTAAAAAAATCAGATTTCCAAAGCAATCATCACCTTACCTACCTCACAAATTCCAGATAAAAAAAAGGAAGAATCTTTATGAAGCAAAATTACATAAAACAGATTAAAAAATCGAAACTTTCTGTATCAGATTATTGCAATTAAAGAATCCATATATATAGCTTCCAAACAAAATCAAAATTCGTAATCTTACAAGCTAAATTCCAGCTAATGGAAAACTGATCAATGAAAAAGAACTTCTAGAAGAGACGAACCTTTTTGACTTTTCAGGAAATTGGAAGATGAAGAGATGATTAAATAAATAAAAAGCAAGAAGAGGATAACTTAGTGTAGAAGTTTGAGGAAGAAGGGCCGCGATAGAAGTCAATTATAGTACTATGAGGACTGTGATGCACTACGATACTGATGCCAGTGGCGTTTGGCCGGGTATGGAATATTTAGGACTTGGGTGGTATAGTATATTATCTAAAACTCTCTTGTTAGATCACCAATAATGTTACTCTCTCCGATACACTCGAATTAAGAAATTATTAGAATATATTAATTTAAATATAGAAATAAATTTTTACCTTTCAATTTATATATTTATGTTGAGATAATTCAAATTAGTTGTTGACTTAATTAATTACATATAGGGGTAAGTTTAGAAAAAATACATTTAATACTCCCTTGATTTCTTAAAGCGACACTTAATTAAAAACTGATAAAGTATATTTATGCGACAGATAATTGGGAACGGAGAGAGTACTTTACTTATTGATTTTGAGTGAGTTTAGGAATTTGAATCAATCGCATTAGTTCATGTGTCATTGATGGGTGTGATTAGATTGGAGTGAATTGGGTTTGAATACAATACACATAGGCTAAAAGTGTAAACTCAAAGGAAATATAATTAATTTTTTGTCTCATGTATAATACATTTATTGGTTTGAATACAAGTTTTAAACATACTCATCTATCCAGATAAATTTTCTCGGATTTAAGTCTCAAATCAAACCCAATTCAAATTGACCCGTAGTAAAGAACGTATTACAAAGTGTACTAAAAAGATTATGAATTACATGTTTTCCATATTTATGTATTTGGACAATAATTTTTTATGAGAGGTTAGATTTAACATGAGATTTCTGGTCAAAGTTTGAAACTAGTCACAAATCTAAATGAGTCTTTTCTAGATGATATAATTTGAGAGTTTCATATTTAAACTTAATTTGAGGAGAGCTTTGTTTTTTGTCTGAGTTTTAAATTAGATCTATAAAATTATATCTTAGAT
>JAOWBF010000035.1:8584945-8612437 GCA_028566175.1 Vinca major
TTATTGTTGTTGTTGTTTTTGTTTTTGATTTTCAGTACTTGCTGGAATCAAGGAGAAGTTTGAGGAGGCTATGAAGCGAGATGATGTTAAAGCTTTAGTTGTAATTGGTAAATTCTCCAAATTAAGCATTTTTCAGATTATCCAAAGCTTTACGGAGGAGTTTTTTGAGTTTGTTTTGCTATATTTATGCTTTTGCATTGTCTGCGCGAATTGGTTTAGCAGTTAATCATGATCAGCTGTAATATTTGCCTGTATAAAGCCATATCAATCTTTGTATAAGTAATTGACATTTGGACTACCCCTAGTATAATTGGAAATGCTGCTCAGCACAAAACATATTTGTTTGAAAAGTTGCAAAACTTCTTTTTATTAATAGGTTTTCAACTTTGCGCAGTATACACAGGAAATGTTTAAGCAAATTTTTGTTTTTTTTTTGTTTTTGAGTTTTTTATGGAATTCAGATGATGGGTGTGTGCGTGTGCACACACATGTGTGTTTTGGGTGATCGAGTTGGCAATTTATTGGCAGTGCAAATGCACTCACACTTGAGCTTGCACACGAGATGATAACCATCACACTTCATTTTATGGATCCAGTGTTCCCAATTTTTTTTTAACCAAGAAACTATTATGTTTTAAGAGAATGAATCTCTTCATTGCTTTAACCTGCTGTCTGAGGCCTTTGATTTGCTTATTCTCAAGGCAAGGGAGGGAGGTTTTCCGGAGGCGCTGACATCAATGTCTTTGGCAATGTCCACAAGACTGGTATGAGGACATCATTTCCCCCCTTCCATAGTTCTTTGTGATGTTACATAATATCGATATTATTTAGAAATTAATTGAATAGATTTGCAGGTGATAATTCGATTATACCAGATGTATCTGTTGAACTATTGGTCAACACAATTGGAGGTCCATTCCTGATAATGCTTTATAGTTTTTTATACTCAAATCTGGACAATGAGAGGTCCTTTTTGCACTTTTTACAAGTCCTTGACATTTGCATTTCACTTGTCTTCATCATTTAGATGCAAAAAAGCCTGCTGTTGCTGCTGTAGAAGGACTTGCACTTGGGGGTGGCCTAGAATTGGCAATGGTCTGCGATTCTTCCATTATCCTGGAGGATCTTTTCCCTTTAGATTATGTGAAAACTGAAAACTTTTTATTCATTTATTATCCATTGACCTTTGCCAGGCTTGTCATGCACGAATTGCTGCACCTGGGGCACAACTAGGCTTGCCAGAACTGACCCTTGGAGTTATTCCCGGCTTTGGAGGTTTAGTACTGCTAAGAATATGCGATTCAATTAGTTTTAAGTTTATTCCCTGGCATAACTTGTCTATACTGTGCTTTTTTTAGGCACTCAACTTCTTCCAAGGCTTGTTGGGTTATCTAAAGCAATTGAAATGATGCTGGTAAGACATCTTAGCTCACAGTCATTGATGAACCTGAAATCCTAATTCCCTTGCTTTGGATATATCTTTCCCCTTAGGTAGCTGTGTAAAAGCAATCAGATGAGATCTGCTTAGTGATTGTATTTTGAACAATTGATGAATGATTATTTGTGCGAGCCTTAATTCCTAGTATTAGTAATCACTAATCAGAGTATCAAACGCATACTACTGATGAAGCATTTGTATTTAGGTGACTTTCATGATAGTGAGTCAGCATTTTACCATTCATTTATATCTCCAGTTTCTCACTTTACTATCATTATCGACTGTGAATACTAGCCATGAAGCATGCAATATCAATTACCTTGATACTGCCAGATGCCGTCATTTGTGATTTGACATTCATTTACTTATGCTGTATAGTTTTCTGAAAATTTGGTCTGTCTTGATATATTGATGCCAGTTGTCTCCCTCCCTTCACATAGCCTGTAGAGTAAGGTGCATGGCTGATAGTTAAGTTTCTTTGAACTTTGTGGTACTTCACCAATTGACGAATAAGGTATCTCTGGCAGTTATCTAAGGCAATAAGGAGTGAAGAAGGAAAGAAGTTAGGTCTTATTGATGACATCACATCTCCCAAGGACTTGTTGAAAATGTCACGGCAGTTGGCCCTTGCTATTGCGGACAGGCGCAGGCCTTGGTTGCGTACTCTTCACAGGACTGACAAACTTGGTTCCCTTTCTGAAGCGCACCATATACTGCAGATGGCAAGACAACAAGCCAAACAAACTGCTCGGAACATGCCTCAACACCAAGCATGCCTTGATGCTATTGAAGAAGGCATTGTTCATGGAGCATATAGTGGGGTTCTAAAGGTACCATTTCTTGTGAAACTTTATATACATAATCAGTTTATACAAAGGTTTACAAAGAAAGCCGCTACTATTGGACCATTTGTGGATATCGTTGACAAGTCCCTCTGATCTTCTGCTCTGAAGAAGTCTAACTTAGTTTTTCACAGTTTTTGCATTTCTGATACTCTGTGTATCTTCTGGATGAGTAAATATTTTTCTCCAGTGATAGTAATTATCTTGTTTATCTTCAACAGCTTTCATAAATATTTTTTCCCTTAATCTTTCAACAACGCTTACAAAATTGGTTTTATTTTTCACTGATTCTTGTGTTAAATCAGAGTTTAGATTGGGAGGTCAAGCACTGATGTTACTTCTGAGAATCATTCTTATAAAGAATACATTGAGATCAATTAATACTAAGAATTCTCCTTTGTCTGAACCACAAAGCCACTTAGTAGCTTTCTCTTTTGTTGTCTTCTTTTGGCAGGAAGCAAAAGTATTCAAAGAGCTAGTATTGGCAGACACTTCAAAAGGTCTCGTCCACATCTTTTTTTCCCAGCGGGCAACATCAAAGGTACAATTAATGTGCTGAAGTAATTGTAAAAATCGTGGTTACTAATATATAAGACAAAAAATTCCCCAGGAGAGGCTCTGGCTTTGTGTATACAGATACTCAAGGACATACATTAAAACTTGAAATTGGATTGCTCAGTTTATGATTTTTGGGAACTGTCATTATTTCTTTTGATTATTTGGTGAATGTTCATGCACATGTTTTCGCACAATCTGCTAGTTGTTTTTGCACCTTATTGAATTTTTAACCATATTCATAGTAACTTTCAATACTTTGTGAACATTTGTTGGACTTTCGTCTAGCTCTCAATTTTGATTCAGTGAGCATGTCCAACAGTGAACACTGACCAAATTCCGCAAGAAACACGTCATGTATTTTACAAAATATTTAACATGAACCTTGTGCTGCTAACTGGATTCATTTATTCTAATTTCAACAGTTGGTTATGAAATTGCATTCATTTGATTATCTCGTTAGTAACTTAGGAAGCATGTTCAAGTAGATTGGGGAAAGTACCTTTCACCATAATTGGTGGCTTCTTGTTATAATTTTGGCTTTATTTTGACACTTCAAATTGTCCTATCAGTATTCTGGATTAAAGAGAATTTATTTATATCGCGGTGGTTAGAAATAGCTGGTAGTGTTTCTTTTCTTCAATCTAACAGGTTTTTAAACAATGACACCGTCACGCTGTATTGCTTTCCAGCTGTGTCGTTCGATAAATAAATAGAATTTCGTGTAAGAATTCCTTTACGTTCAGCCATATTGTTTCTACAGCTTGAGTTACTAATAATTATAATCCACCTACAGCCTGAGTTACTGTTTTCTTTCCAGTACATTTTCCTTTTGTCCTTCTGAAGGAAGGGCAGAAGGGATTTAAAGATTAGTTGTCCTTGATTTGTATCAGAATTTTTTATGTGGTTATGTTGATTGTTGAAGTCTTTGTAATGATTTTATCATCACTTCTATCCTTTCATTCCCAGTAGCTCCTACAAATTAGACCTTTCCTTTCTGGAAAGTTTTCAAGAAAGAGAAGAATATAACCATCCATCCGACGATTGCACATGCATTGTGCAGTGCGCAACCCATTGCTTGAGTACTTTATAGATGATGAATTGCATTTGTTTTTCATGACAGGTACCTAATGTTACTGACATTGGGCTCAAGCCAAGGCCAATAAAGAAAGTTGCTGTGATTGGAGGTGGTCTTATGGGTTCTGGCATAGCTACAGCTCTTATTTTGAGCAACATTTATGTTGTTCTCAAAGAAATAAATTCTGAATATCTCCTCAAGGGGATAAAAGCAATAGAAGGTACTGTGACATCTTTTTATTTGATCTGATACTTTTTTACTTTTCTTGCCCAACCTGGAGGAGCAGATGGAGAAATATCTTGTTACCTGAACTTACAATATACAAAGGTTTCGGTGGAAATCATTGCATGGTGATTAATAGCTGAGTCTTGGAAATGCTTTTCTCGATGAGGACTCATGCCTTAACTACTTTTCTTGCAGCAAATATCCAAGGTTTGGTATCAAGGAAAAAGTTGCCGCAGGATAAGGCTTGCAAAGCCCTTTCAATGTTTAAAGGTGTGCTGGATTACTCGGAATTCAGGGATGTGGATATGGTCATAGAGGTTGAAACAGATTCCAACTTTTTTGTGTTTCAAGGAGTATTTTTCTCTTTAATTGCTTGAACTTGGATAAATTCTCTGCACGTTCTAAGCCCATATTAAAGAAAATCTTGCAACTTTGAGATGCTAATGACTGGTAATTTGCATTTTGTGGCACTTCATTAATCTTTTCTACAATCACGTTCCACTTGCAGGCTGTTATTGAGAATATCTCCTTGAAGCAGAAAATATTTAGTGAAATTGAGAGGGCTTGCCCTCCTCACTGTATTCTAGCCACCAACACATCTACCATTGATCTTAACATAATAGGAGAAAAGATAAGATCTCAGGATCGAGTTGTGGGGGCACATTTTTTCAGGTTATTCTGCACTTTATTTTCTTTTCATCAACCACAAACTGCATTACTGAAATGTTGGTAACCATTTCATAATAAGTACGGAAAAAGTATGGATTCTTTAACCCCTTTTCCAGAAATAGTATACTTCCACATTGGCAGCGTTGGGGTTGGTTGCCTATGTAAATAGTAGACTCCTGTAACTGTCTGCAGCTTTATTCAGTTTAAACAAGAGAATGGTGGATTAAGATGTCAGTGTTAGGGATTCTGCTAGTTCTGCATCTTTGCCTTAGTCGTACTATGTTGTGTTGTTCCTTGGTTTGAATAGCTCCTTGAAAGATCTGGGACTTCTTTTTCCATTTCAGTTCAAGGATATTTTAGGAACGATACTAACAATCCTAGGAAGAGAATTATATCCCCCTTGTTGCGACAAAGTATTTAGGTACAAATGAGAAATTCTTCCATTGCCCGAGTATTTTACAGGAAAATTCTTTTTGTGATCGTAAGAGAATCACTTTTCTATGGAAGGAGAGAATATATTCATGTGGACGAACACATGGAATTCTTACGTTGATTCATGTAGCAGACCTCAATTTCTTGGGGATCAAGGCTTTGTTGTTGTTGTTGTTGTTGAAGAGAATCACTTTTCTAAGCTTCTTCTATTGAAGGAGATGTGGTATCTGCATACTCTTGATTCCGTCATTTGGGTTATCATTTCCTTGTGAATAATGATAATTAATTTTGATTAAATTGTTAAAAGCATGTAGTACTCAAAGTATTATGTTTCTTGCGCTAATTTGATTCGTATGCGAACAGTCCTGCACATGTGATGCCTCTACTGGAGATTGTGCGGACAGAGAAGACTTCAGCACAAGTACTTCTTGACCTTATAACAGTTGGAAAAATTATTAAGAAGGTTCCAGTTGTGGTAGAAAATTGTATCGGCTTTGCTGTCAATAGGGCCTTCTTCCCATACAGTCAGGGTGCACAGTATTTGCTTCATATGGGTGTCGATCCATTCAGAATTGACCGTCTAATTACCGATTTTGGTCTGCCTCTGGGACCATTCCAGTAATCTTCTTCTCTTTATTGCTTTCCTAATACTTTTTTTTTTGTATTTTAGGCTTTCTTTTAACGTGAAAAAAAATTGTAATTTTTTTATTTAGCTTCTACAATCAAAGTATATGGCCTGAATCTTGTCACTTATAGGCACACTAACTTTGTCTCATGTGCTTCATATGTTTCTGGATCATCTTTTCTGTTAAGATGCTCTGACATTGTTATCTGTATCTTGAGATAGAGTATATAGTTTTTCTGACACATAGCTTGCTTTTGTGCATTGCACTATTATGTATAAGAATGTCATATTGACTTTCTTTGGCAATTGATCCATGAAATTTGCAGTAAATGTGTATTATGTGATAGAGATGAATGTGTGCTCGTCACATTGCAACTGATAAAATAGAAACATTTTCGCAAACAATCCTTTTGTGGGATGGTAATCTCGATGCACTGTTAGAAACAGATAAAAGCAACAATGATTTTTTGCTTTTAAGTGGTGATAGATTGGTTTTGTGGATCAATAGGGCTAAGATGCTGCTGCTTCGGTGTTTTTTAATGGAAAGACAAATGGTACTTCTGGTAATGAAAAACAATGTAATCCATCTAGTTAAGCGTGCTTAGAATTGAGGCACTAAAGTGGGTTGTTACTTAATATGATTGATTTTGGCTGGAGAGAAAAAACAACACAACCTGTGGGTTATTAACTTCTGAAGATGCGATGTACTTAAGTGTGTACTTGAATCTTTGGCGAATGCTTTAAACTGAGAGTTTCTTGCTTCCAGCTTTTGTGACCTTATGCTTATTCCTTACATAGGGTTGATCTAGATTTAAATTCTTCTACTGATATTATTTAAATAGAATAACAAATATGGTTATTATCTCTGCAGGCTTGTGGATGTAGCTGGGTATGGTGTGGCAGCTGCAACTGGAAAAATATTTGCTTCTGCTTTTAAGGGACGCACTTTTGTTTCTCCTTTGATTAATCTTCTCATAAAAAATGGTCGAAATGGTAATATCGTGCTATTTTGCAAGTTTATGTTCTTGAATTTTAGTTTGTTGCTTTGTTTGTATCATTAAATTTGATGGTGTTTCAGGTAAAAGCAATGGAAAAGGATACTACATATATGAAAAGGGAAGTAAACCGAAACCTGATCCATCAGTGCTACCAATTATAGAGGAATCTAGAAAGATTGCCAATGTGATGCCTGGGGGAAAGGTATTACCTTCAGCGAAATATCATCGTAGCTTCTGACATAATATTTTCATGTAGAATCTACTACTGAAAGTGCAGTTTCCTGACTCATTCGTTGACAAGCGTCATGTGTGAAAAATTAAAACGCTAAATAGTTTATTTGCTGGAAACTATTTGCAGCCTATCTCTGTCACTGACCGAGATATTATCGAGATGATACTGTTTCCAGTAGTCAACGAGGCATGCAATGTTTTGGATGAAGGAATAGTAATCCGAGCATCAGACCTTGATGTTGCTTCGGTTCTTGGAATGAGTTTCCCCTCTTACCGGTATGTTTTCGTTTAACAACTTTCAATTTAAAACTAAATTAGACCTATCTGTCTGTAGCATGGATGTATAGGACAAAATATTTATATGGGAAAAGAAAATTATAAGTTGGCATCCCTGAATAATCATCTGATCCAGTGATCCCCATCCAAGTCTTCATGGAAACTTAATTCTATGCATTTAAGGTTATGAGCATTACTAAAGAGGCTAGAAATTTTGTGCGTGCACTTGATACTGGGTAGATATTGCGTACATTAATATGAGATGCTCCTATTTAACATTCTGCACTATTTTCCTGTCTCTGTGAGTACAAATGTATGTGGTTATCCGGTGTTCATAGTGAGGTAAAGTCCATGTTTAAAGCTTTCTGGATCAGGAAATTGTTGAAAAATAGCTCTTAACAACCATCCACAACGACTCTTACGAGGAGTTTTTTTTTTTTTTACCAGACACTTGGGACAAGTTTCAAAAACAAGAAATGAGAAATTAAGAACCCCCATGACGTAGCTGCATGCTGCTTGTTGTCTATGGTGTATATCGAGATTTACTTTTCTTGAAAAAGAAGATACTACTTGTCTGATTATATTAGCATCTGTTCTGTGCAGCGGTGGTATAGTGTTCTGGGCAGACCTTGTTGGGGCTGACTACATATATAAAAGTCTCAAGAAGTGGACAGAAGTCTATGGAAACTTCTACAAGCCATCAAGATTTCTGGAAGAAAGAGCAACAAGAGGAATTCCATTGGTAAATATATATATTTTTGTTCACACGCAGCTTTATGAGTTGTTCTACCATTTTTATGGGTTGCTGGGTGGGTGGTGAATTTCTCGCAGTCTGAATCCTACATGGATCGTCTTATGTCTATTGCATTTGATGCATTCTTGTATCTGAGACGGGCTTGACATGCACATTTTGATATGGATAGCGGTAGAATAGAAGTTACCTTCTGTCAATACCAACCCTCTCTTAGAAGAGGAGATTTCAGATTTCCCAGCCTTCTCCCATCCCTTCAGATTCCCTCTTCTTTATTGTCTTTCCTAACCGTGTTATCATTTTTTCTATTGCAGAGTGCACCCGCTCCAGCTTCTTCAAAGTCGCGTTTATAGGGTGGTCTATCTTCAACAGATTTATATTTTCTCACTCCGTTGGTTGAAGTTAATAAGTCCGATAGATTCGTCCATCTTCATACTCAAAGCCACACACAAAACACCCCCTTCAATATAAGAAAAGGGGGTACTAAAAAAGTGGTGGTGTCTCTTATGGAAACTTGCGCGCAGGGGGATGAACATCTTAAGATTTTACTGGAATTGAATTTTCCTTTCTTTTTTATACAATATAAACATAAAAACAGACATTGAATTCTTGAGTGAGTGAGTATATAAGACTATTAAATGAAGAAATTTATTCGGGCAATTATAGTAATTTGTTTCGGCAAAGAATTTTGGACATTGTTCTTGCTGAAGCTTTCATAATATGCTAGAGGCACAATATTGGGCTGAAGAAACAGAAGTGCTCAAATGCAAGTTCCTGGTTGTGATTAGGGATGCTTCCTGTATATCATGACAGTGTCTTGTTCGAGACGGAAAGCAAAATATATTGGATTTTGAAACTCATCATCATTCTTTCCAACGAGTTCAACTTTTATAAAATTGATAAAATAAAATAAAAATAAAATAAAATAATCCAAGCAAATACTATCCCATAGATTGAATGGTTCTTCTGGTTCATTACATGCAGTTGAACCTTTAAGTTCGTTCTTTTGCATCGCTTTTGGCTCAATCAATTCTCCAAAAGGTTTAAATGATTTAGAGTCTAAATCAACATGTGCTTCATTTATTGGGTACTCAGATGTTCTTTTGTTCTTCATACGCATTTTAAAATTTTATCGAACGTTGACAGATAGAGACGGAGGAGATAAAGATATAACGACGGAGATTGAAGAACGAATTGATGGATGAATATAGATTGATAATCAAAGAATTACCCACAAATAAAAAGTTAAAGAGAGCAACCCGAGATTGAGATAATAAATTATAGTAAAAGAATGATTAAAAAATATAATGCAACACCGGAATATAGTAAATGACCATTCAATTTCCTCATTTGAACTGAAGGATGTAAAAAGAGAGACCGCCATTCACAAAAATACAACGACAAAAAGGAAATGAAGAAAACACTATTCGAAAATTTTAAAAAAAATGACAAAAGAAAACCCCGTCTTTTCCAAACTAAAACACAGAAAAATCCATTTCAAAGAAAAATGGTTAAATGTAGTCTCGATGATTCTGAACATATATTTGGTTGTGTAATAGGGAGTTAGAATATCATAATCAAGACAGAAAGAAAAAAATCTTATACAAAGAATTTAATGTTTCTTTTATACATGTTCCCCATGTTTAGGACTAAGATTTATTTTATTTGTTCTACACTTTCTAAATTTTTTAATTGAATTTTTCTTATTCTCAATCATATTTTGTTATTATATCATGTGTTTTATTGGTTGTTAAATTATTATTTTTTTTTTGGTCAGCAACCTTATTTTATTGCTCCATGTATGGGGAAAGGTGTCGAATCCGAGACCTCTTATTCACGAGTAGAGACTTGCCCCGCTAGACTACGGCTTACATGTTGAATTTTAATAGTAGTAGAATTTTAAACTACTACTATTCTTCATCTTCATGTTTTAAATTGTTGTTTGTTTAACCTATAAAATCACTATCTAATCTTGACTACGTGATTTCTTTTAGATGTTATACATACATGTTGCTTAACCCATCTTTCATGAAAATTCATTAGCTTTTAAAAATGTTTAATCCTCATGTTATGCACGACTCATTAGGAAAGAAAGGGAACACAACATATTCATGTGACCAAACAATAACATACGTCTTATCAAAGCCCGCATTCAGATTGGGTGAAATTCCACAACACCTTCGTCCAAGATTGACATTTTCTTACAAACAATTCAACTTTCAAGAAATATAAAACAATTTTTTTCATACTAAAACGCTATTTAATCCAACCATTACTACCCATAGATTAGCCTTGAACACCCCCCAAACCACCCCAAAAAAAAAAACATTTCCTGATATGAAGGAGCTCCTCCTCCATTATGTTAAATGTCAAGTACTTATCAGTAACTACTGAAAACTAGAAAGTTTAATAAAAGAAAAGTAAGAAAAATTTCATTTATGTTAATAAATTGAAGTATAAGTTTCTGGTAATGCCCCTAAATGATTTTCCTGCTGCACAAAGAAACTCAGATGAACAATGGTTAATTTTACAGAGAGACAGCAACATATCATTCGACTGAAATTCTGCTCTAAATCTATTTAACAAGTGTTTTTCCGGTTCATGATTTTAAATTACCATTTTCTGCAGGGGATGGAATTTTTGGAGGTGGGTCAATTGCGACACTAACCATTTGGGATGTCCCCACTGAAGGTGGGATCGGGGACTTTACAAGGCCATTGCTCATAGGTTCTTGCTGGTTTCTTGTCTCGATTCTGACACCGGTGCTGCCATTGCTGATTATGTCTCTTTGATTGGATGATTCAGTTTGCGCCAATGAAGAAAACCTTGTTTCTGTAATAGATAGAGAGATCATTAGTTCAACAAAAACTATTCAATTAAAGATCAAACAAAGGGGATCACATCTGTTTACTGCAGATTAAAATTCATGCAGTTCCAAAGTAAATAGCTTCTATAAAGACTAATGAAAAAAATACCAAAACAATCTCTTTTAACAACACAAGAACATGGAATAAGGTATGTCCTTGCATCAAGGGGCACAGCACAGCAACAATACAAGCCTATATATCTGAACCGTAGTGGATAATCATGTGACCTGTCATTTGTGCAATTCTACTTTGCCTATGTTCATTACTTCCCCCAAATTGATCTCATACCAGCATCCGTGTTCTATTGTCTTCTGAAAGCAATCTAATCATCATAAGTTCACAACCCAATTTCTGGGGGGGGGGGGGTGTGCACCTAGCAGTCGGAGCCTTTTCCTAAAGGCGCCTGCCTCACCGATTTGAGGCGTGCCTGTGATGTTGCACCTTGCACCTCAAGCACGTGCCTTGAGAACACTGTTTGAGGTATTATAAACCAGAGTAGATGAATTTAAACACACAGAATGGCGTTGTTTACTGAAGAGAATAGCAGGAAACATTTTATCCCTTTGCCATGGAGGGAGGTAAGGCATGCATATACTACCTACGTTCCAAATTAATTGCCACATTTGCAAATTCTCTATATTCCAAAATATTTGCCAACGTTTCAGAAACCGAGACATATTTATGGTAACTTTTCTAGTCTTACCCCTAACTAATTACACAAATAAACACTAGTAATAACTCTCCAGTCATTAATTTAGGACATTTTAGACTTTTTTCTGTAGATTAATTGCTTTCCAATGATTTACTTGGTCTCAGTAAAACACCAAATGTGGCAAATATTTTGGAATGGAAGTAGTATATTATAGCTTCCAACAACACAGTGCCTCAAATCAGAGAGATGCGTGCCTAGACAACAAGGCTCAAGGGTCGAATAAGTCCCCTCAATGTAATTTTGATATGTTTATTTACCGTTGGGAGAGAAAAAACTCAAATAAGTTTATTAATAGTTGAAAAGACAAAAAAGTTAACCTCATCAAGATCTCTCTTTCTCCCATTTTTCTCACCTCTCTACAACCGAGAGGCGGCTATCTCTTTCACTATTCTTCTCGCATCTCTCAGTAGTATCCATCAACCACCACCTATCTGCAATACTCATTTCTCTCGTGGTTTAGAGGGTTTTGATGATTAGGCATTAGAGTCTTTCATTGTTTTATTTGAATATGCTAGTTATGATTATTATTACATTAGTCAAAAATTCACATGCTGAGAGTATATACAATATTTATAATATTTATACTAAAAGTGTGCCTTTTTACAAAAGGTGTGTGCCTTTTGCGCCTTGCACCTCAAGGCTATACACCCCCTTTGTGCCTTCTCACGCCCTGGGGCTTTAACAACACTATTTATCCTTTAACTTAGAGCAGCAGTGGAAGTGTAGGATTCACTATATTTAGTTGGTTACTTGGTTTCAATGTAATTTCACCAGTTATCCAATTCTGGAATTTAATTAATGTTTGTACTTTCATAAGAGAATGATAGAAACTTGCCTTTAATTTCTCCCAAGGTGATGAGCCTGTTGAGACAATCACGAAACTTTGTCAAAACAATTCTCTCTTGCTCCGCATAGGCTTCAGATAGTCCTTGTCCATCAAGCAACTGAGAAGACAAGTTATCATGGCCCATTAAACCATTCGGGGAAGAAGTAGTTGTAAACATTGTGTCTTGTTCATCACACATAAGTGCCAAGGTTCCTGGAGACATTGGCCTTGATTTTGATACATCAGCACCATCTGAGCTCGACTCCTCAGTGGTTATTTTCTCAGCAACATTTCCATTTACATTATCATTGGCTGAAGCTTTCTCAACTATGCTGGAATCTATGTTGCCTTGTGATTGGTCCTGAGTTGAAGTGACAAGAGTCTCCCTCTGTTCTTCCACTGGCTTTTCTGTTGCTTTTCTTTCATCTGAAGGCATTGAAGAATTGGAAGATTAATTTCACCCAAGAAAAAAACGTAGCACCTATGAACATCACAAAGCAAGCACACAAAATCATAAACCATTAAGGATATCCTTTTTATATCCCTTTCATGATGAACTAAATTTATATTCTTTAAGTAATTGGGAGTCTGTTCTGGTTCAAGGAAGCTTATGAACCAACACCAGTCTGAAATGGCTGAATCAGAAGATACAAAAAGAATTTATGGGTGTGAACAGTTAGCAGTTTCAATATCTTGACAGCACATATAAAATAGTCAGAGGGGAGCAATGCCAAATTGCCAATAAAGACCTTAGCAAATATCTAGTAACTCTAAGCAACTTCAGTACCATATGTACCTGCAAGCATCTTTGCAGCTTCAGCTGAGTATACCACCAAAACAGAACAAAGCTCCTTCAAGTCTTGTGGTTGGATGATGTCAGCCAAGAGAGACCTTCAACCATGCTATATGGATTAGACAAAGCAAAGAAATAGATTAAAATTTTCCACAGAATAATTGTTCATACCTGTAGGTAAACTTTGAAGGGCCCATTCCAGCAGGATTACCTTGACGAGCGCCAGGAATGGATGAAAATGAAGAGGTCGCTACAGAAGTCTTCATATGATTTGCCTGCCAGCATTTTACAGTAAGCCTCGTACAATTAGAATCATGTGAGTAAACCAAGGTTTACTAAAACTACTCACCGGAAAATCAGGAAAAGTAGCAAACAGGGAGAGCAAGGTATATAAATTTAATGAAAGTTAGAACAGTAAGCAGTTCCTTAAGGAACTGCTTACTGTTCTAACTTTCATTAAATTTATATACCTTGCTCTCCCTGTTTGCTACTTTTCCTGATTTTCCGGTGAGTAGTTTTAGTAAACCTTGGTTTACTCACATGATTCTAATTGTACGAGGCTTACTGTAAAATGCTGGCAGGCAAATCATATGAAGACTTCTGTAGCGACCTCTTCATTTTCATCCATTCCTGGCGCTCGTCAAGGTAATCCTGCTGGAATGGGCCCTTCAAAGTTTACCTACAGGTATGAACAATTATTCTGTGGAAAATTTTAATCTATTTCTTTGCTTTGTCTAATCCATATAGCATGGTTGAAGGTCTCTCTTGGCTGACATCATCCAACCACAAGACTTGAAGGAGCTTTGTTCTGTTTTGGTGGTATACTCAGCTGAAGCTGCAAAGATGCTTGCAGGTACATATGGTACTGAAGTTGCTTAGAGTTACTAGATATTTGCTAAGGTCTTTATTGGCAATTTGGCATTGCTCCCCTCTGACTATTTTATATGTGCTGTCAAGATATTGAAACTGCTAACTGTTCACACCCATAAATTCTTTTTGTATCTTCTGATTCAGCCATTTCAGACTGGTGTTGGTTCATAAGCTTCCTTGAACCAGAACAGACTCCCAATTACTTAAAGAATATAAATTTAGTTCATCATGAAAGGGATATAAAAAGGATATCCTTAATGGTTTATGATTTTGTGTGCTTGCTTTGTGATGTTCATAGGTGCTACGTTTTTTTCTTGGGTGAAATTAATCTTCCAATTCTTCAATGCCTTCAGATGAAAGAAAAGCAACAGAAAAGCCAGTGGAAGAACAGAGGGAGACTCTTGTCACTTCAACTCAGGACCAATCACAAGGCAACATAGATTCCAGCATAGTTGAGAAAGCTTCAGCCAATGATAATGTAAATGGAAATGTTGCTGAGAAAATAACCACTGAGGAGTCGAGCTCAGATGGTGCTGATGTATCAAAATCAAGGCCAATGTCTCCAGGAACCTTGGCACTTATGTGTGATGAACAAGACACAATGTTTACAACTACTTCTTCCCCGAATGGTTTAATGGGCCATGATAACTTGTCTTCTCAGTTGCTTGATGGACAAGGACTATCTGAAGCCTATGCGGAGCAAGAGAGAATTGTTTTGACAAAGTTTCGTGATTGTCTCAACAGGCTCATCACCTTGGGAGAAATTAAAGGCAAGTTTCTATCATTCTCTTATGAAAGTACAAACATTAATTAAATTCCAGAATTGGATAACTGGTGAAATTACATTGAAACCAAGTAACCAACTAAATATAGTGAATCCTACACTTCCACTGCTGCTCTAAGTTAAAGGATAAATAGTGTTGTTAAAGCCCCAGGGCGTGAGAAGGCACAAAGGGGGTGTATAGCCTTGAGGTGCAAGGCGCAAAAGGCACACACCTTTTGTAAAAAGGCACACTTTTAGTATAAATATTATAAATATTGTATATACTCTCAGCATGTGAATTTTTGACTAATGTAATAATAATCATAACTAGCATATTCAAATAAAACAATGAAAGACTCTAATGCCTAATCATCAAAACCCTCTAAACCACGAGAGAAATGAGTATTGCAGATAGGTGGTGGTTGATGGATACTACTGAGAGATGCGAGAAGAATAGTGAAAGAGATAGCCGCCTCTCGGTTGTAGAGAGGTGAGAAAAATGGGAGAAAGAGAGATCTTGATGAGGTTAACTTTTTTGTCTTTTCAACTATTAATAAACTTATTTGAGTTTTTTCTCTCCCAACGGTAAATAAACATATCAAAATTACATTGAGGGGACTTATTCGACCCTTGAGCCTTGTTGTCTAGGCACGCATCTCTCTGATTTGAGGCACTGTGTTGTTGGAAGCTATAATATACTACTTCCATTCCAAAATATTTGCCACATTTGGTGTTTTACTGAGACCAAGTAAATCATTGGAAAGCAATTAATCTACAGAAAAAAGTCTAAAATGTCCTAAATTAATGACTGGAGAGTTATTACTAGTGTTTATTTGTGTAATTAGTTAGGGGTAAGACTAGAAAAGTTACCATAAATATGTCTCGGTTTCTGAAACGTTGGCAAATATTTTGGAATATAGAGAATTTGCAAATGTGGCAATTAATTTGGAACGTAGGTAGTATATGCATGCCTTACCTCCCTCCATGGCAAAGGGATAAAATGTTTCCTGCTATTCTCTTCAGTAAACAACGCCATTCTGTGTGTTTAAATTCATCTACTCTGGTTTATAATACCTCAAACAGTGTTCTCAAGGCACGTGCTTGAGGTGCAAGGTGCAACATCACAGGCACGCCTCAAATCGGTGAGGCAGGCGCCTTTAGGAAAAGGCTCCGACTGCTAGGTGCACACCCCCCCCCCCCCAGAAATTGGGTTGTGAACTTATGATGATTAGATTGCTTTCAGAAGACAATAGAACACGGATGCTGGTATGAGATCAATTTGGGGGAAGTAATGAACATAGGCAAAGTAGAATTGCACAAATGACAGGTCACATGATTATCCACTACGGTTCAGATATATAGGCTTGTATTGTTGCTGTGCTGTGCCCCTTGATGCAAGGACATACCTTATTCCATGTTCTTGTGTTGTTAAAAGAGATTGTTTTGGTATTTTTTTCATTAGTCTTTATAGAAGCTATTTACTTTGGAACTGCATGAATTTTAATCTGCAGTAAACAGATGTGATCCCCTTTGTTTGATCTTTAATTGAATAGTTTTTGTTGAACTAATGATCTCTCTATCTATTACAGAAACAAGGTTTTCTTCATTGGCGCAAACTGAATCATCCAATCAAAGAGACATAATCAGCAATGGCAGCACCGGTGTCAGAATCGAGACAAGAAACCAGCAAGAACCTATGAGCAATGGCCTTGTAAAGTCCCCGATCCCACCTTCAGTGGGGACATCCCAAATGGTTAGTGTCGCAATTGACCCACCTCCAAAAATTCCATCCCCTGCAGAAAATGGTAATTTAAAATCATGAACCGGAAAAACACTTGTTAAATAGATTTAGAGCAGAATTTCAGTCGAATGATATGTTGCTGTCTCTCTGTAAAATTAACCATTGTTCATCTGAGTTTCTTTGTGCAGCAGGAAAATCATTTAGGGGCATTACCAGAAACTTATACTTCAATTTATTAACATAAATGAAATTTTTCTTACTTTTCTTTTATTAAACTTTCTAGTTTTCAGTAGTTACTGATAAGTACTTGACATTTAACATAATGGAGGAGGAGCTCCTTCATATCAGGAAATGTTTTTTTTTTTGGGGTGGTTTGGGGGGTGTTCAAGGCTAATCTATGGGTAGTAATGGTTGGATTAAATAGCGTTTTAGTATGAAAAAAATTGTTTTATATTTCTTGAAAGTTGAATTGTTTGTAAGAAAATGTCAATCTTGGACGAAGGTGTTGTGGAATTTCACCCAATCTGAATGCGGGCTTTGATAAGACGTATGTTATTGTTTGGTCACATGAATATGTTGTGTTCCCTTTCTTTCCTAATGAGTCGTGCATAACATGAGGATTAAACATTTTTAAAAGCTAATGAATTTTCATGAAAGATGGGTTAAGCAACATGTATGTATAACATCTAAAAGAAATCACGTAGTCAAGATTAGATAGTGATTTTATAGGTTAAACAAACAACAATTTAAAACATGAAGATGAAGAATAGTAGTAGTTTAAAATTCTACTACTATTAAAATTCAACATGTAAGCCGTAGTCTAGCGGGGCAAGTCTCTACTCGTGAATAAGAGGTCTCGGATTCGACACCTTTCCCCATACATGGAGCAATAAAATAAGGTTGCTGACCAAAAAAAAAATAATAATTTAACAACCAATAAAACACATGATATAATAACAAAATATGATTGAGAATAAGAAAAATTCAATTAAAAAATTTAGAAAGTGTAGAACAAATAAAATAAATCTTAGTCCTAAACATGGGGAACATGTATAAAAGAAACATTAAATTCTTTGTATAAGATTTTTTTCTTTCTGTCTTGATTATGATATTCTAACTCCCTATTACACAACCAAATATATGTTCAGAATCATCGAGACTACATTTAACCATTTTTCTTTGAAATGGATTTTTCTGTGTTTTAGTTTGGAAAAGACGGGGTTTTCTTTTGTCATTTTTTTTAAAATTTTCGAATAGTGTTTTCTTCATTTCCTTTTTGTCGTTGTATTTTTGTGAATGGCGGTCTCTCTTTTTACATCCTTCAGTTCAAATGAGGAAATTGAATGGTCATTTACTATATTCCGGTGTTGCATTATATTTTTTAATCATTCTTTTACTATAATTTATTATCTCAATCTCGGGTTGCTCTCTTTAACTTTTTATTTGTGGGTAATTCTTTGATTATCAATCTATATTCATCCATCAATTCGTTCTTCAATCTCCGTCGTTATATCTTTATCTCCTCCGTCTCTATCTGTCAACGTTCGATAAAATTTTAAAATGCGTATGAAGAACAAAAGAACATCTGAGTACCCAATAAATGAAGCACATGTTGATTTAGACTCTAAATCATTTAAACCTTTTGGAGAATTGATTGAGCCAAAAGCGATGCAAAAGAACGAACTTAAAGGTTCAACTGCATGTAATGAACCAGAAGAACCATTCAATCTATGGGATAGTATTTGCTTGGATTATTTTATTTTATTTTTATTTTATTTTATCAATTTTATAAAAGTTGAACTCGTTGGAAAGAATGATGATGAGTTTCAAAATCCAATATATTTTGCTTTCCGTCTCGAACAAGACACTGTCATGATATACAGGAAGCATCCCTAATCACAACCAGGAACTTGCATTTGAGCACTTCTGTTTCTTCAGCCCAATATTGTGCCTCTAGCATATTATGAAAGCTTCAGCAAGAACAATGTCCAAAATTCTTTGCCGAAACAAATTACTATAATTGCCCGAATAAATTTCTTCATTTAATAGTCTTATATACTCACTCACTCAAGAATTCAATGTCTGTTTTTATGTTTATATTGTATAAAAAAGAAAGGAAAATTCAATTCCAGTAAAATCTTAAGATGTTCATCCCCCTGCGCGCAAGTTTCCATAAGAGACACCACCACTTTTTTAGTACCCCCTTTTCTTATATTGAAGGGGGTGTTTTGTGTGTGGCTTTGAGTATGAAGATGGACGAATCTATCGGACTTATTAACTTCAACCAACGGAGTGAGAAAATATAAATCTGTTGAAGATAGACCACCCTATAAACGCGACTTTGAAGAAGCTGGAGCGGGTGCACTCTGCAATAGAAAAAATGATAACACGGTTAGGAAAGACAATAAAGAAGAGGGAATCTGAAGGGATGGGAGAAGGCTGGGAAATCTGAAATCTCCTCTTCTAAGAGAGGGTTGGTATTGACAGAAGGTAACTTCTATTCTACCGCTATCCATATCAAAATGTGCATGTCAAGCCCGTCTCAGATACAAGAATGCATCAAATGCAATAGACATAAGACGATCCATGTAGGATTCAGACTGCGAGAAATTCACCACCCACCCAGCAACCCATAAAAATGGTAGAACAACTCATAAAGCTGCGTGTGAACAAAAATATATATATTTACCAATGGAATTCCTCTTGTTGCTCTTTCTTCCAGAAATCTTGATGGCTTGTAGAAGTTTCCATAGACTTCTGTCCACTTCTTGAGACTTTTATATATGTAGTCAGCCCCAACAAGGTCTGCCCAGAACACTATACCACCGCTGCACAGAACAGATGCTAATATAATCAGACAAGTAGTATCTTCTTTTTCAAGAAAAGTAAATCTCGATATACACCATAGACAACAAGCAGCATGCAGCTACGTCATGGGGGTTCTTAATTTCTCATTTCTTGTTTTTGAAACTTGTCCCAAGTGTCTGGTAAAAAAAAAAAAAACTCCTCGTAAGAGTCGTTGTGGATGGTTGTTAAGAGCTATTTTTCAACAATTTCCTGATCCAGAAAGCTTTAAACATGGACTTTACCTCACTATGAACACCGGATAACCACATACATTTGTACTCACAGAGACAGGAAAATAGTGCAGAATGTTAAATAGGAGCATCTCATATTAATGTACGCAATATCTACCCAGTATCAAGTGCACGCACAAAATTTCTAGCCTCTTTAGTAATGCTCATAACCTTAAATGCATAGAATTAAGTTTCCATGAAGACTTGGATGGGGATCACTGGATCAGATGATTATTCAGGGATGCCAACTTATAATTTTCTTTTCCCATATAAATATTTTGTCCTATACATCCATGCTACAGACAGATAGGTCTAATTTAGTTTTAAATTGAAAGTTGTTAAACGAAAACATACCGGTAAGAGGGGAAACTCATTCCAAGAACCGAAGCAACATCAAGGTCTGATGCTCGGATTACTATTCCTTCATCCAAAACATTGCATGCCTCGTTGACTACTGGAAACAGTATCATCTCGATAATATCTCGGTCAGTGACAGAGATAGGCTGCAAATAGTTTCCAGCAAATAAACTATTTAGCGTTTTAATTTTTCACACATGACGCTTGTCAACGAATGAGTCAGGAAACTGCACTTTCAGTAGTAGATTCTACATGAAAATATTATGTCAGAAGCTACGATGATATTTCGCTGAAGGTAATACCTTTCCCCCAGGCATCACATTGGCAATCTTTCTAGATTCCTCTATAATTGGTAGCACTGATGGATCAGGTTTCGGTTTACTTCCCTTTTCATATATGTAGTATCCTTTTCCATTGCTTTTACCTGAAACACCATCAAATTTAATGATACAAACAAAGCAACAAACTAAAATTCAAGAACATAAACTTGCAAAATAGCACGATATTACCATTTCGACCATTTTTTATGAGAAGATTAATCAAAGGAGAAACAAAAGTGCGTCCCTTAAAAGCAGAAGCAAATATTTTTCCAGTTGCAGCTGCCACACCATACCCAGCTACATCCACAAGCCTGCAGAGATAATAACCATATTTGTTATTCTATTTAAATAATATCAGTAGAAGAATTTAAATCTAGATCAACCCTATGTAAGGAATAAGCATAAGGTCACAAAAGCTGGAAGCAAGAAACTCTCAGTTTAAAGCATTCGCCAAAGATTCAAGTACACACTTAAGTACATCGCATCTTCAGAAGTTAATAACCCACAGGTTGTGTTGTTTTTTCTCTCCAGCCAAAATCAATCATATTAAGTAACAACCCACTTTAGTGCCTCAATTCTAAGCACGCTTAACTAGATGGATTACATTGTTTTTCATTACCAGAAGTACCATTTGTCTTTCCATTAAAAAACACCGAAGCAGCAGCATCTTAGCCCTATTGATCCACAAAACCAATCTATCACCACTTAAAAGCAAAAAATCATTGTTGCTTTTATCTGTTTCTAACAGTGCATCGAGATTACCATCCCACAAAAGGATTGTTTGCGAAAATGTTTCTATTTTATCAGTTGCAATGTGACGAGCACACATTCATCTCTATCACATAATACACATTTACTGCAAATTTCATGGATCAATTGCCAAAGAAAGTCAATATGACATTCTTATACATAATAGTGCAATGCACAAAAGCAAGCTATGTGTCAGAAAAACTATATACTCTATCTCAAGATACAGATAACAATGTCAGAGCATCTTAACAGAAAAGATGATCCAGAAACATATGAAGCACATGAGACAAAGTTAGTGTGCCTATAAGTGACAAGATTCAGGCCATATACTTTGATTGTAGAAGCTAAATAAAAAAATTACAATTTTTTTTCACGTTAAAAGAAAGCCTAAAATACAAAAAAAAAAGTATTAGGAAAGCAATAAAGAGAAGAAGATTACTGGAATGGTCCCAGAGGCAGACCAAAATCGGTAATTAGACGGTCAATTCTGAATGGATCGACACCCATATGAAGCAAATACTGTGCACCCTGACTGTATGGGAAGAAGGCCCTATTGACAGCAAAGCCGATACAATTTTCTACCACAACTGGAACCTTCTTAATAATTTTTCCAACTGTTATAAGGTCAAGAAGTACTTGTGCTGAAGTCTTCTCTGTCCGCACAATCTCCAGTAGAGGCATCACATGTGCAGGACTGTTCGCATACGAATCAAATTAGCGCAAGAAACATAATACTTTGAGTACTACATGCTTTTAACAATTTAATCAAAATTAATTATCATTATTCACAAGGAAATGATAACCCAAATGACGGAATCAAGAGTATGCAGATACCACATCTCCTTCAATAGAAGAAGCTTAGAAAAGTGATTCTCTTCAACAACAACAACAACAACAAAGCCTTGATCCCCAAGAAATTGAGGTCTGCTACATGAATCAACGTAAGAATTCCATGTGTTCGTCCACATGAATATATTCTCTCCTTCCATAGAAAAGTGATTCTCTTACGATCACAAAAAGAATTTTCCTGTAAAATACTCGGGCAATGGAAGAATTTCTCATTTGTACCTAAATACTTTGTCGCAACAAGGGGGATATAATTCTCTTCCTAGGATTGTTAGTATCGTTCCTAAAATATCCTTGAACTGAAATGGAAAAAGAAGTCCCAGATCTTTCAAGGAGCTATTCAAACCAAGGAACAACACAACATAGTACGACTAAGGCAAAGATGCAGAACTAGCAGAATCCCTAACACTGACATCTTAATCCACCATTCTCTTGTTTAAACTGAATAAAGCTGCAGACAGTTACAGGAGTCTACTATTTACATAGGCAACCAACCCCAACGCTGCCAATGTGGAAGTATACTATTTCTGGAAAAGGGGTTAAAGAATCCATACTTTTTCCGTACTTATTATGAAATGGTTACCAACATTTCAGTAATGCAGTTTGTGGTTGATGAAAAGAAAATAAAGTGCAGAATAACCTGAAAAAATGTGCCCCCACAACTCGATCCTGAGATCTTATCTTTTCTCCTATTATGTTAAGATCAATGGTAGATGTGTTGGTGGCTAGAATACAGTGAGGAGGGCAAGCCCTCTCAATTTCACTAAATATTTTCTGCTTCAAGGAGATATTCTCAATAACAGCCTGCAAGTGGAACGTGATTGTAGAAAAGATTAATGAAGTGCCACAAAATGCAAATTACCAGTCATTAGCATCTCAAAGTTGCAAGATTTTCTTTAATATGGGCTTAGAACGTGCAGAGAATTTATCCAAGTTCAAGCAATTAAAGAGAAAAATACTCCTTGAAACACAAAAAAGTTGGAATCTGTTTCAACCTCTATGACCATATCCACATCCCTGAATTCCGAGTAATCCAGCACACCTTTAAACATTGAAAGGGCTTTGCAAGCCTTATCCTGCGGCAACTTTTTCCTTGATACCAAACCTTGGATATTTGCTGCAAGAAAAGTAGTTAAGGCATGAGTCCTCATCGAGAAAAGCATTTCCAAGACTCAGCTATTAATCACCATGCAATGATTTCCACCGAAACCTTTGTATATTGTAAGTTCAGGTAACAAGATATTTCTCCATCTGCTCCTCCAGGTTGGGCAAGAAAAGTAAAAAAGTATCAGATCAAATAAAAAGATGTCACAGTACCTTCTATTGCTTTTATCCCCTTGAGGAGATATTCAGAATTTATTTCTTTGAGAACAACATAAATGTTGCTCAAAATAAGAGCTGTAGCTATGCCAGAACCCATAAGACCACCTCCAATCACAGCAACTTTCTTTATTGGCCTTGGCTTGAGCCCAATGTCAGTAACATTAGGTACCTGTCATGAAAAACAAATGCAATTCATCATCTATAAAGTACTCAAGCAATGGGTTGCGCACTGCACAATGCATGTGCAATCGTCGGATGGATGGTTATATTCTTCTCTTTCTTGAAAACTTTCCAGAAAGGAAAGGTCTAATTTGTAGGAGCTACTGGGAATGAAAGGATAGAAGTGATGATAAAATCATTACAAAGACTTCAACAATCAACATAACCACATAAAAAATTCTGATACAAATCAAGGACAACTAATCTTTAAATCCCTTCTGCCCTTCCTTCAGAAGGACAAAAGGAAAATGTACTGGAAAGAAAACAGTAACTCAGGCTGTAGGTGGATTATAATTATTAGTAACTCAAGCTGTAGAAACAATATGGCTGAACGTAAAGGAATTCTTACACGAAATTCTATTTATTTATCGAACGACACAGCTGGAAAGCAATACAGCGTGACGGTGTCATTGTTTAAAAACCTGTTAGATTGAAGAAAAGAAACACTACCAGCTATTTCTAACCACCGCGATATAAATAAATTCTCTTTAATCCAGAATACTGATAGGACAATTTGAAGTGTCAAAATAAAGCCAAAATTATAACAAGAAGCCACCAATTATGGTGAAAGGTACTTTCCCCAATCTACTTGAACATGCTTCCTAAGTTACTAACGAGATAATCAAATGAATGCAATTTCATAACCAACTGTTGAAATTAGAATAAATGAATCCAGTTAGCAGCACAAGGTTCATGTTAAATATTTTGTAAAATACATGACGTGTTTCTTGCGGAATTTGGTCAGTGTTCACTGTTGGACATGCTCACTGAATCAAAATTGAGAGCTAGACGAAAGTCCAACAAATGTTCACAAAGTATTGAAAGTTACTATGAATATGGTTAAAAATTCAATAAGGTGCAAAAACAACTAGCAGATTGTGCGAAAACATGTGCATGAACATTCACCAAATAATCAAAAGAAATAATGACAGTTCCCAAAAATCATAAACTGAGCAATCCAATTTCAAGTTTTAATGTATGTCCTTGAGTATCTGTATACACAAAGCCAGAGCCTCTCCTGGGGAATTTTTTGTCTTATATATTAGTAACCACGATTTTTACAATTACTTCAGCACATTAATTGTACCTTTGATGTTGCCCGCTGGGAAAAAAAGATGTGGACGAGACCTTTTGAAGTGTCTGCCAATACTAGCTCTTTGAATACTTTTGCTTCCTGCCAAAAGAAGACAACAAAAGAGAAAGCTACTAAGTGGCTTTGTGGTTCAGACAAAGGAGAATTCTTAGTATTAATTGATCTCAATGTATTCTTTATAAGAATGATTCTCAGAAGTAACATCAGTGCTTGACCTCCCAATCTAAACTCTGATTTAACACAAGAATCAGTGAAAAATAAAACCAATTTTGTAAGCGTTGTTGAAAGATTAAGGGAAAAAATATTTATGAAAGCTGTTGAAGATAAACAAGATAATTACTATCACTGGAGAAAAATATTTACTCATCCAGAAGATACACAGAGTATCAGAAATGCAAAAACTGTGAAAAACTAAGTTAGACTTCTTCAGAGCAGAAGATCAGAGGGACTTGTCAACGATATCCACAAATGGTCCAATAGTAGCGGCTTTCTTTGTAAACCTTTGTATAAACTGATTATGTATATAAAGTTTCACAAGAAATGGTACCTTTAGAACCCCACTATATGCTCCATGAACAATGCCTTCTTCAATAGCATCAAGGCATGCTTGGTGTTGAGGCATGTTCCGAGCAGTTTGTTTGGCTTGTTGTCTTGCCATCTGCAGTATATGGTGCGCTTCAGAAAGGGAACCAAGTTTGTCAGTCCTGTGAAGAGTACGCAACCAAGGCCTGCGCCTGTCCGCAATAGCAAGGGCCAACTGCCGTGACATTTTCAACAAGTCCTTGGGAGATGTGATGTCATCAATAAGACCTAACTTCTTTCCTTCTTCACTCCTTATTGCCTTAGATAACTGCCAGAGATACCTTATTCGTCAATTGGTGAAGTACCACAAAGTTCAAAGAAACTTAACTATCAGCCATGCACCTTACTCTACAGGCTATGTGAAGGGAGGGAGACAACTGGCATCAATATATCAAGACAGACCAAATTTTCAGAAAACTATACAGCATAAGTAAATGAATGTCAAATCACAAATGACGGCATCTGGCAGTATCAAGGTAATTGATATTGCATGCTTCATGGCTAGTATTCACAGTCGATAATGATAGTAAAGTGAGAAACTGGAGATATAAATGAATGGTAAAATGCTGACTCACTATCATGAAAGTCACCTAAATACAAATGCTTCATCAGTAGTATGCGTTTGATACTCTGATTAGTGATTACTAATACTAGGAATTAAGGCTCGCACAAATAATCATTCATCAATTGTTCAAAATACAATCACTAAGCAGATCTCATCTGATTGCTTTTACACAGCTACCTAAGGGGAAAGATATATCCAAAGCAAGGGAATTAGGATTTCAGGTTCATCAATGACTGTGAGCTAAGATGTCTTACCAGCATCATTTCAATTGCTTTAGATAACCCAACAAGCCTTGGAAGAAGTTGAGTGCCTAAAAAAAGCACAGTATAGACAAGTTATGCCAGGGAATAAACTTAAAACTAATTGAATCGCATATTCTTAGCAGTACTAAACCTCCAAAGCCGGGAATAACTCCAAGGGTCAGTTCTGGCAAGCCTAGTTGTGCCCCAGGTGCAGCAATTCGTGCATGACAAGCCTGGCAAAGGTCAATGGATAATAAATGAATAAAAAGTTTTCAGTTTTCACATAATCTAAAGGGAAAAGATCCTCCAGGATAATGGAAGAATCGCAGACCATTGCCAATTCTAGGCCACCCCCAAGTGCAAGTCCTTCTACAGCAGCAACAGCAGGCTTTTTTGCATCTAAATGATGAAGACAAGTGAAATGCAAATGTCAAGGACTTGTAAAAAGTGCAAAAAGGACCTCTCATTGTCCAGATTTGAGTATAAAAAACTATAAAGCATTATCAGGAATGGACCTCCAATTGTGTTGACCAATAGTTCAACAGATACATCTGGTATAATCGAATTATCACCTGCAAATCTATTCAATTAATTTCTAAATAATATCGATATTATGTAACATCACAAAGAACTATGGAAGGGGGGAAATGATGTCCTCATACCAGTCTTGTGGACATTGCCAAAGACATTGATGTCAGCGCCTCCGGAAAACCTCCCTCCCTTGCCTTGAGAATAAGCAAATCAAAGGCCTCAGACAGCAGGTTAAAGCAATGAAGAGATTCATTCTCTTAAAACATAATAGTTTCTTGGTTAAAAAAAAATTGGGAACACTGGATCCATAAAATGAAGTGTGATGGTTATCATCTCGTGTGCAAGCTCAAGTGTGAGTGCATTTGCACTGCCAATAAATTGCCAACTCGATCACCCAAAACACACATGTGTGTGCACACGCACACACCCATCATCTGAATTCCATAAAAAACTCAAAAACAAAAAAAAAACAAAAATTTGCTTAAACATTTCCTGTGTATACTGCGCAAAGTTGAAAACCTATTAATAAAAAGAAGTTTTGCAACTTTTCAAACAAATATGTTTTGTGCTGAGCAGCATTTCCAATTATACTAGGGGTAGTCCAAATGTCAATTACTTATACAAAGATTGATATGGCTTTATACAGGCAAATATTACAGCTGATCATGATTAACTGCTAAACCAATTCGCGCAGACAATGCAAAAGCATAAATATAGCAAAACAAACTCAAAAAACTCCTCCGTAAAGCTTTGGATAATCTGAAAAATGCTTAATTTGGAGAATTTACCAATTACAACTAAAGCTTTAACATCATCTCGCTTCATAGCCTCCTCAAACTTCTCCTTGATTCCAGCAAGTACTGAAAATCAAAAACAAAAACAACAACAACAATAA
>JAOWBF010000035.1:8698469-8708721 GCA_028566175.1 Vinca major
TTTTTGGGAAGAGGGGTGACGTGGCCCATTGTGGACCAAGTGGACCAGGGCCCTATCCATGGCCCTGGTCCATATCAGAATTATCCTTTTTGTTTTGGGTGCAAATTCTGTAGCATGAGCTTCCTGGACAAGTGCTTGATCATGACTTATTGTATAAACAAGTTCTGGCGTTCCTATGAATAATCCTGATAAATCAATTAATCAATTCGTTTTAAGGTAAAAATACATTTTTTGGGTACACTTATCCTAAGTTGTCACAAATACGCATTTCATTCGGTACTTGGGACATTATTATTTTCCTTTCCCAAACAAGTATAAAATCCGACCGGAAGAGCAAATTTACAGTATAGGGAAAATTAATGTATGGAAGACGGAACCATAAAAAATCATGAATATGGGCTTTATCCAGCTAGCTCCTTCCTCAATGTACTCTATTCAAGTTTATCCTCAACTTCAAGACTCCCTTTGAAGTTAGATGACGGCGAACTTAATGCCATTACCGGAAAAGGCCAAAATCACACGTGGCATTCTATAGGGATTTTTGGGTGAAAATCGTCTGTACTCATCTGTGTATTCGTTATGTGATCATTTTTTTAAAATATATATATTTACACACATAATGAATTGTGATTGGTTGGACACTTGATGAGCATACAAATGTGTACAGACGATTATTTGCCAGAGAACAGTTGCTTTTGATTTTATTTTTCTTTCTATCCACAGTTCATAATTACACTTAATTTCATAATATAAGTTGTTAATACTATATATTTCTTATATTGCCAACAATTTATATTATAGGAATGGAAGGAGTATGTCTTACCTTCTGCCTCATCTTTTGGGTTATGATTATCTGTCATTTTTTATATTCTATCATTCATCTCATTCACGGGCAGATATCACGTGTGTCACTTTCCTTTTCTTTCTGAGTCTAGGAACTTCTGTTCCCATTCACTCTTATATAGTTAGTTATCAGGTGTTCCACTTTTTCTTTAAGATTACTATTTCTTTTTAGGTTATAAATTTTTTTTTAAAAAAATTAAACACTTGACATTTTATTGATAATGTGATAGAAAATTCAAACCGCTCACTTAGGGTTCCATCGTTTACTACAAATTATAATTTTTTTTTTTAAATAACTTGGACCAACTTATTAATAATGAGAAATGAAATGAAATACAAAATGAACTTGAAGATTCAAACCGCATCATCTGTCCCATTTTAATGAATGGTTATATGTTCCACTTCCTCTCTTAGAATTCCATATAATCTTATGATTCTTTTTGAGAAAAAAAGATTAATATGCAATAATTTTTTTATATATAAAATGAGACACTTGAGGGGACAGACAGAAGATCGGGGACAAGAGGGTGGATAGTTCTCTTCTCTAAATGTGACATTATTTCTTGAAAGCAAATGTTCCTAAATCATTGTACCAAGCCAATTTTTCATAAGCGAAGAGAAAAATGAGTGGTGGTGTAGAAATTATTTTGATTAGTAGAGCCGAGAGAAAATAGACCCTTGTGTTGTGTTACAATCTGAGACACAAGGTTTAAGGCATAATTATTAGATATAAATGAGTACATTCTTTGACAAGTATATATTTGTCCTCATTTTGATTATAATTTGCTTTGTTATAGAAGAAAAATTAGCAAAATTCTAAAAGAGCATGAGGATATTCTGTGGCCGATCGAGTTGTACTTGTATCATATGTAGACCCCAGCCACAAAACTTATTCCGGGGGCCATAGCGAATTATTAATTTTCCAGTACTTAGTCTCTATAGATGATCAAGAGTCAAAAATATATCCGAGCGTTATGTATGCAGCTCATGATAATTTTCGTTTGATTGGGTGTTGAACGGGTATTACGCGTATATATACAAACATAATATTTATTTCATACTGATATTCTTACCGTGTTTCTCTTAATTATTTAATAGAAGAAGTTTAGCCCATTGTAGTTTAGCTAGACTACTTAAATGTCAAGGAGGGTCAGGATAATAAAACTAGCAAGTTTTAGTAAGTTAGAATCATCTATCTAATTCTCTTTATTATCACCCGTCTTATTTATAAATAATTATTATGTGTTCAACTTTATTCTCAGAAAGAAAAATAAGACATGTATCAATTTATTAATAAATGAGATAGGAAACAAAATACAAAATGAAACGGAATACTCAAATTGGTATCACAATGGGGACAAAAGATCCAAACCAAGGGAGACAATGGACTACTATGGTGTTGTGTGGTACTATTGAGATCTTCAAATTAAGAGATGATTTCAACATTTTCCTAATCATTTTTGTTGGACAAGTGAAGCTCTAATGTCTCTGTATATAGTAGCAATGACAAGGTTTAAATGCAGAAACTTCCAATTTAGCCAGATGTCTATGAAAAGATCGTACTTGATTCGGAAATATATATATATTTCTCTAAGATTTGCTGAAAATTTAATAATTTCTAAGTCGGCAAAGATTGAAATTTGCTCCATTCATGAATTTAATCATTAATCATTACAAGAATGCGAATGATTGAGTGGATTCGGATTTACCATTGTTTAATTATATGATCATCTAGACACTGAAAATCATTCTTTTTTTCCTTTACTTTTAAGAAAATTAGTAGATTCCCTATGTTTGACGGGTAATCACATTTTTCTGTATTTCTTAGTCTTTTATTTTAACTCGAGTATACCTGAAACATATAAATAATACTTCTTTAGTAAAATATATAACAAATCTTCTAATCCAATGATGAAAAACCTTTAAAATTTTCAATTATTGGAAAAGTCATCCTAAATAAATACGTCATAGAATATATGATGTTGAAGTGTAAAAAAAAAAAGATATCGTGATTGTTTGAATTATACAATTAAATCTTAATAAACACTTTTATGGATGTTGAGAAATCTTGATTTCATTTTAATTAAGGGGTTCATAACTGACTAAAGGAGGCCAAATCCATTGAATTGTCGCAAGATTTGTCGATAAGTTTTTGTAATTATTCTAAGCCGGGGAAGTCATAAAATGATACTCTAACAAAATATCTAGAAATTATTATATAAAGTAAAAAATGAGTAGTTTGGAGGTTCTCTCCATTCCAATATAATGATTAATTTGGATTACACTTCTTTAATGTTTAGTATTAATATTTGCAAAAAGGAAAAAGAAAGGGAAAACATTACTTGTGACTTTGGTTTTTCTTGAAAGTTTCCACAATTTACAATAACTAACTACACGAGCATAATATTCTAGAATAGTGCAACAAATTCTAAGAAGCAAAGCTTCTTTGTCAACTAGTTAAAGAAGTATAATTGAAAGAAATATGCATATAACAAATTATGAGTAATCGGAACAGATATAAAACATCAGTTAGGACATGCGATTTCTTCGCATAAACCCCCTTAACTTTCTCCTCTCCATAAAACGCTCCCAAACAAAGTATTAAAACCTACACCATCAACTTTCCTCTCCTTATAAAAATACTTTGGCAAAAAAGTTTCTTGGAGTTTCAAGAATATTATCAAGGTTTTTATTTTATTTCATTAATTTTATCATCGAAACTAGAGTGTGAAAATGGGTTTAAGGGATATTGGAGCAAGTTTGCCTCCTGGTTTCAGATTTTATCCTAGTGATGAAGAGTTGGTTTTCCATTATCTCTACAATAAGATTGCTAATGGAGAAGTTTTAAAAGATACCTTAGTAGAAATTGATCTCCATACATGTGAGCCATGGCAGCTTCCTGGTATGTCTTTTCAATTTCTCCTTTATTTTTTTAATTCTTGTTCATCTTCTTTCATTCTCTGGATGCTGAATGAAAAAAGCATGGTGATGTGCACATAAATCAAAATGGTTTTTGGGTCTGCCCTTCTCTGATGCCTTTTGGCTTTGATTTGAGTGTATGATTCTATAGCAAACGCGACAGCATAGGGGACCATTGTTACAGGGGTATATGTGAGCAACCACTTGGTGCACTCATTGCCAAAGGTTGGGTTAGTCTTCAATCCCATCTGTTTCAATGGTACTCTGGGATCAGCCACTTTGTGCATTTATTGACAAATGTTAGGTCTGTCTCCCTTCCATCCCCGCCCCTACCCCAATTATTGGGGACTTAATGTGTGCTATTGTTGTTGTTGTGAGGTAACTAGGCAACATGGTTGTGCAAATTGTGCCTTTTAGTCATATGACTTGAGAAAACATTCTTTCAGGTGATACATTGTCTACATTTCTGACATTTTCTCTTTGTTTTTCATGTTTCTAGCAACTAAGGACAAAAGAGGGGTTATCAGAAGGTGTTGTACTTCGAGCTACCTTGCATACATTTCAAGGACATATTTATGCTCTTGACAATAGTTGGGTATTGTCTGGACTAGGCTACAATTATGGGCTGGATAATGAATCTATTAAGAAAGCTGCGGCATTGCATTTCAATGGGAACATGAAACCTTGGCTTGAACTGGGCATCCCCAAATATAAAGATTTCTGGAGGAGTTTCCTGATATCAGAAAGTTCCTTCTTAAGTGATTGCAATGTAAATCGATAGAGGTCTTTTTTTCCAGTTTATTGCTGAAATGTTCCAACAAAGTAGAAGCCAAAGTCTGGGATGTCCTTTGCTAGGCTGTCCTACAGAATTTCTAACTGAGCCTAGGAATTGAGGTGCAAGTGTGACCAGGATGATCGAACTTGGATTTCTAAATTGTATTAGTGATGGGAGATATGGTGGTTTGGCTTCAAAGCCAGCAGGATGAGAGAAGTTGTAGCAATCGATTGTCAAAAGGATTGGGGATGATTTGACGACATTGTATGTGCCCATCTGTTTGATCAATGGAATGAAGAAGGGTTCTGTTTTTTGTGCAAGGGGATTTTCTTTGCAGTACAGGGTTGCTTTACTGTTTGCTTTTTATGCTGCTTATGTTTTTTTTAATTCAGATGATCATCAGCAGGAAAATCCAATTCTTTGAAGTAATTTTTTTTTTTGGTTTCATTTGCACTTCTTGGATTCTAAGTTTCGTCACAGCTGTAGCAATTAGTGAGTATTATAAGTTGTTCCATTATGTTGTTTCGTTTTGGCCTTTTGATTTTGTCCTCATTTGTTACCAGTGCAATTTGATGCAAATGAAAGTTACATTTTCCGGTTACCTACGTCATGTTTATTTTTTGTTTTCTGGTACACCATGTCAGCATTATATCATCCTATGACAAGCTGCGGAGGGATGAAAACCTCCTCACTGCGGAACAACTTTTAGAGTGTGGATTGGACGATCCACTGGTGTACCATAAAAATAGTTATTAGATCTCTGCCGTCCGATAATCCAACCCAACAGCCCACAGATTGTGCCACTGTGCTGAGGATTACGTATCAAAACTGACTTGATCACGATCACAACAAAAGATCCCGAGTTTTCTAGTACATTGTCGAGTACTAATATGATTCCGAATCTCTAAATTCATTAATGTTGCATTATCATTAGTGTACTGAAAATGTAGAGCAACTAACTTGGGTCCTCTTTCCGGAAAGATTAGGGTGCTAAGAGGGCAGACTGGGCCAATGCGCCCCTCTCAATTAACCCCCCATTGTCGATGCATAAAGTCGCGGAATGGCAAAAGATGAGACTTAGACAGGGACATTCAAAGAGAAGTGAAATCCGACCAATTCACACTCGAATGGTGAAATAATGGACGTCTTCCAGATTTGCAGCAACTGAGGGGCAAGGAAACTAAAGATTGTCAACCCTTTCACACAAGTAACCGAGAATCCCATGTAATAGGAAGGAGCATTGCTCAATATTCGCCGCTCAGAGGAGTTCAGCACTCCAATATGTACAAATACATTTGAATAGATGCTCCCAAGACAAATTGATTATAAGATGACAACAATGACGATCAGTAAAACATTCTTATAGAGCCTTAAAAGTAAATAAAGCCAAATTAATTAAGCAGTAATGCTTCTTAATTTTCTATTATTCCATGGAAAGAGGGAAATGGTCGACGGTAGAGGAGTGCATGGAGGGTGGTCTCCATGCAGAGGCAGTGAGCAAGCATAGGTCTCTCCAACCAAGCTTGAGGGTACCATTGTCCTCTATTAAGGTGTAACCATCTGAAGGGAACATCCCAAGCAGAAGGGTAGCCTGGGCAGCTGCATTTCCTGCCAAAGATATACCTTTAAAACCAGACTGCTGAAGCTTCTCTCTCCAATTGCTGAACTTGACTTCGCCGGTTCGGGATGGACCTCCAACCGCTAGCACATTACGGATCTCTCTTGATAGAAGCTGCTGTTCCACTACATGCCTTTCTTCACTCTCCTCCCCATAACACGCCCCAAGTGAGTCAAACAAGGCCGAGTAGTAGTGTATGGCCTCCACGAATCTCCCTAAGAAGGAACCCGCTTGCCTTAGATCTTGCTCTACCACTGTCACAACTTTGGGACTCAATCTAGCAACCAAAAAAATGAATTATATTTTGAAATATGGTGTGTTATTCGACCGTATGTTGTGAGATCAAATACTCCTTCGCCCAATTTTGTTTTTTTTTAAAACAATCAGAATTAATGCGCCCTTAATTTCACAGAATTGCAAGTCCAAATTCAAAGTATCAAATGCAAATATCAGTAAAACCGCAAGACAAATGCATTCATTTAAATGCAAGACAATTATGATTACTTTTCACATTTCATTATTTTGTTTTTTGGACGAATCATTTCACATTTCATTCAAATATTCATACGAGAGAATCTCTTCGGAAATAACAAGTATTTAAGCAAAAAGAAGTCTTCTACCTTTGTAAGAGGCAGAGGGTATTGGTGTCGGAAGCAGTGACGTCATAGAGAGAATGTTGTAACCAGTGGACCGCAACAGCTTCTCTCTTACTCACTTTGAACTTATCAAGATCCAAGTTCCCAACTCTATCAGCAACCGGGTTGAACTCGAAGGGCAGTCCCAACTTGTCTGCAAAATCGGAGAGACGCTTGCCTGTGGCCTGGAGTGCCTCTAAGGAAGTTCCCAAGCCGGTGAGGCGAACGAAAGGAGGACCCCCGGGGCGAGAAGCTAGGATATGAAAGAGGCCTGGCCACTGAAGACCTTGCATAATGTCAAGATCTATTATGTGAACCCTTTCCTCCCTCTCAAAAGCTTCTTGAATTGCCTGGTTGGCAGTGAAATGGGAGAACTTAATGAAAGGGCTAATCCCATTGAACACCTGAAAGGCGGAGGCCATCTTCTGGCTATGTGGAACATTGGGAAGGGACGCATATATTCCCAAGCACGAACTCACCAATCTAGCCGACATTGCCTCTGAGAAGTAAGCAGCCACACGCTGGGCAGATGTACCAAAGGGAGTGGAGAGTTGGGATATTTCCAAGAGCATGATGTTTGCTTCTTCCAAATTATCAGCTGCTACAGCCTCCGCGCACTGTAAGAGCAAGGTCAAGAGGTGCAGTCCATCTTCGTCTCTTTTCTTCTGTTGGATCTCATCTTTCTTCTCTTGAAAGCTTTTGTTACTTATCACAGGAGGAGGAACAACTGCCGTTGTTGCATCATCTACAGCTGGTGGAGATTCATGTTGTTCGTGGGGCACTTGACTGGTGGAACTAGGAAGCCCCGACGTAACAAAAGAAAACGCGGGGCCGCTGACTGGATTATTGAGATATTGGTTGGGGGAATCTGAAGTAGTAGGAGGAGGAGGAGGTAACAAGCTATGGTCTAGATAGAGTTTAAGATTAGAAGACCCAACTTGCTGCTGCTGCTGTGGACATGAGGATCTGTCGATGGAAGAATCGTGATGAGTAGAAGAAAGAGAGCGGAGCCTATACTCAACGATGGAAGCAAGATTAGGGTTACAAGGATAGATAATATCCCTCACGTTCTGGATGAGCTGAGGAATGGAAACGTGGGTGGAGCTGTGGATCAGGTCTTTTATGAAGCTGTCTATCCATGCAGTAGTTGTGCTGCTACTGCTGCCGTCCTCCATGAAGGAAAGCTGAGGGTTTCTGTCCGGAGGGAATAAGGGCAAACCAGAGAAAACACAAACGGATGGTTGAATATTATTTTGATGATGATGATGAGCCAGCGCCATTGGGTCTGTAGTTGAGGCTGACGTCACGCTCAAATTCGTCGAAGTAGTAGTAGTAGTGGAGTCGTTGGGCAGGTTGGAAATAATAGTATTAATATTGGGTGCAGCTTCTTCTGGATTATTATTAGAAGAGCAAATGACGAAATCAGGTGGTATATTGGTGGTTCGTCGGAGAAGGCGCTGGAATTCACCTCCGTCACCGCCCTGAAGCTCTAATTCTGAAGCTGCCCTCTTCCTGACCATCTTCTTCCCTCCGCCGGAAATGTCAAAAAGTAATGGCAATCTGAGGTCGCTTTCGTTGTTGTTGTTGTTACTATTAAGCAAAAAAGATGCAAATGGCTTTCCCATCTAATTAATAAAACGCACAAAAGAGGGCTGCTCTGCTATATTCTAATTAAACTCTTCATAGATTTTGGGATTCTTTGGAACAAGTTTAATGTTGTGGGTGGGAGAAGCCAAGCAGATAGGTGTTGCAGGGACTTGGACAGCAACATTGGGATTCTGCGGCCATGAGATTACCTCCTTTCTTTCTTTCTCTCTCTCTCAATTTTAATATCAAACTATAGCTTGCACGACTTTCTAGGAGTTATTAGGAGTAATACTTGACGGCTTGTACTTTGGATGTATCCCCCACACACTCCAAGCGAGACTAACGTTTTCCTCTACACTTTGCTCAGGAAAGAGAGAAATGGGAGTATATATAAAATAATAATATCAAATATATATAATTTGACATGATAGGAGTATTTGAAAAACTATAAACTACAAACTCCATATGCAAGAATATAAATTGGGTCTAAAATATAAATTTCCATTTTGCCTTCTCGGTTTAGACTTGTTGACCGGTTTGTGGTCTTCTCTTGGTTTTTGCCTATCCAACCGAAAAAAAAGAGAAGAGAATAATGGGTCAATCATAACAGTTTTTTTAGGTAAATATTTTTAGCAAGACCTTATTTCTTTCCAGAAACTTTAACAAGCGGCACAAATCCTAGACTCCTGTGACTTGATAACTGATTTGTGAAATCCGTTCTCAAACCAAAACTTTGTTAGAGATGGTTTTTTGCAAACTTCTTCATTACTTCGACTTCCACAGGGAAGACGCTAAAATTGCAAAACATCATTCCCTAAGAGAATGTGAGATCAGTACTTCACTTATAAAGAGAAAGCTACAATATTGACTGTGGAAAGACACCACAAAGACGTGAGAATCTATAGGGTTTTGTCCCGACATAGAGAACCTGATGAAGGTGAAAAAATATACATTGTCAATATATCCGCTCATGAATGTAATCGTGATAAATGGACATTTACCACTACATGTACACATGTAATTGCAGTGTCCAAAATAGTTAGGGAATATGATGCACAATATATCCACCATGTGTATTCTATAGAGTACTACAGGAATACCTATAGATCCATTTTATTTCATGTACTTGATCACAGATTTTGGAGTCCAGCTCCGTTCGATTTGATCCATTAGCCTTCGAATATGAAAGATACAAATGTGGGCCAACCTCAAATTCGGAGATTTTCAATGCCTATGGACAGAGAGAATCAGGGACATCCCAGACCGAAGAAATGCGGCAACTGTAAACATATTGGTCACAATAGGAAGACTTGACCAAACAAAGCTACTCCAAAAAAAATTCTTTTCAAATGTTTACAATGTAATATTTGAGTATTTATCAATTATCACTTTTCTTTGTTCGTTTGTAATCTTATCAATTAATTTAAATTTTATTTTCATTCAATAAACAAAACATTACAAAAATTACAAGGAATTATTAAACTTATTCCCCAAAATTCTCAAAATTGGTCAGCCCGGCCCTATAATCAATGATATCGTAAGGGGCCGGATGGATTTGTACACGGTCACCGGGTGCAATCTTGAAAAATCAACAAATTCAAACCACCCAAAGAAATAGTAATCGTCTCCGTCTTCGTCTTTCGCAACGCGGAGTGACAAGTTGTTCCCGTACATATTTCGCAGGTGTAGTACTTCAGGTATTCCAAAATGCATTCTAACGCGTCACTAAATGTAGTTACGACATATCAACTGTACACATAAAAACAAATTACAATAAAAACTTTAAGAGAATGAATTCGTTCTCAATATTTTAATATTAACAAACGTACCAATTTTATTTAAGTTTATAATATATGTTCTAGGCTTAGTTTAATT
>JAOWBF010000035.1:8769168-8781760 GCA_028566175.1 Vinca major
GTACAGGTGTTGGGTACGGTTATGTATTTAAGTGTCGGGTACTAAACATCTAAAACAAAGCGTTTGATCGGTGTTGACCAGATCCTGTAAGTATGTCATACCCATATCCATGTCATATCGTGTCGACACGGGTACGACAGACATAAACGTAGAGTTTGGGTAACATAGTGCAACAATGACGTTGCAGTAAAAGACTTGCTCATGACTCATGAGCTAGATCTGTGTTTCTGTATGATCAGGAATAGAACCGAGCTTCTAAAATTTCGTTTGACTACGTAACGTCAATGAGCTGGTTTATTGCACGAAGCATGGTCTTCGGTCTATTAAACACCGCAATTTAAAATCTTTTGAGTACTTAATTCTCTTGTAGTATGGCACCTATAATTCCTTGCATTATTTTCTTCGGGAACCATATTGTTTAAATACTATGCACATTACCTTATATACTTCCCGTTCACTATTATGTTCTAGTAGGCCTATCTATTACATTTCCAACAGTTTGGGTTGATGTTTTTTAGTTTCAAAATTTAGAAATGTTTTGTGCTCGCTCGGTCGCATTGTTTTACTAATATTTTGTCTCCATTGTCAGAGAGGCCATGATTCCCTGCATATTGTTGGCATTGGGAGGCAACCTGGTTGATGGTAAGTGATATGATCCGAGGTCTTATTTATATGGTGCGTAAATCTGTTTTGTTATGCATATATCCTGATACTGTAAATGGAATTTCAATATCTTGCAGGACCAGGAACTGGAAGTTCAAAACTTGGTTTACGGACCACTGCTGCTATTATTTTTGGAAGGCTGGTTTTAGTTCCCCCAACAGGACTTGGTATTGTAATGTTGGCTGATAAGCTCGGCTTTCTCCCCGCTGGGGACAAGATGTTTAGATTTGTTCTCCTCCTTCAGCATACCATGCCCACCTCTGTGCTTTCTGGTAATACATCACCCAACCCAACTTTTATACCATTTTATGCCAAAATTGGAAAAAGATTTACAAGAATACCTAAATTGCTCAACTTAGTGCTCTGTACTCATTTGATAGTATATCTCACTCCTGATCTCTCTAGACAATTTGGATACTATGTTGCGGAAAGTATTTGATGTTTAGAATGCAAAGACAACATCACAAGCTGATAGTAAATCTTATTTTACCCTTTTAAAACAGGAGCTGTTGCCAGTTTGAGAGGATGCGGAAGAGAAGCGGCATCTGTGTTGTTTTGGGTTCATATCTTTGCCATTTTCTCAATGGCAGGATGGATCATCCTTTATCTCAACATCCTATTCTGAAGCAGCACTCTAGCCTCAATCACCGAGGTGGAAGCGGCAGCAAATTTCTGCTTAATATCCATTGGAACGGTATTCTCCCACGACTGACACTGAGCTCAACCAGAGGTATCTATTGGATCAACATTTGCTTCCATGGCTGACATCTACCTGGAAAAGTTCCCATGCCATATTCTTCTGGGAGTCCTGCTTTCACGTCTATCATCGTATATAATGAACACGAAAATTATAAGTATTTTATTTGCTCGTGTACAAGTTGTACAATGAATACAATACATACACTTTACATAATGCAATTTCATAAATGGAAAAAAAAATCTCCGGAGATCGTTATTATCATTACTTATGGTTCAAAATTGCACATCCCTTTGCTGTCTACTAGATATTTCTGAATTAATACTCATCATGATTTCAAAATTGAATGTTATTATTTTAATGTAAGTTATCTCAAGGACAACTTGGTTTCTCAACAATGAAAGAAATGGCAAAATTAGATAAATCACAAAATCAGACAACTGGTAATACAATGGGAGTACAAAGCATTGTTGCAGAAGTCGCTAGTCGGGCGGCAGATAAGGGATTAGCGACTAATCGGAATTACAATATATTTTTTAAATTCTGTTATCATATATAATATACTAGTCAGTATATACAATATGTACAATATATTTAATTTCATTGGAAGCACATTTGCATAGAAATACAGGTTATTTAAATAAGTACCCCAAAAGAAAATGACTACAAAAAAAAATGCATATGCAATTTTACAAAGACAATCTCCACTCCAAACACAAAAAAAAGAATGACTGCAAAAAAAAATAAAAAAATCATACAATTGTCATAGAATATTTTTTTATTATAGGAATGATCAATTTAATTTTACAGAACAGTGCGCCTAATTATCAATTTGAAATAAGCAAGAGAAAATATATATTTTTTATTTCTCTGCCCAAAATGACGTCGTTCTTGGGAAGAAGCCCGATTTTTTAAAAAGTCAACAGATTTTGACCGACTAATCAGACTTTTGACCGCCTAGGCCGACTTTTGATATACTAGTCCGATTTTTGGTCGATTTTTTTTCATAACCAATTTTTGAGTTTTCTAGGCATTTGGAGGCCGACTACCAATTAATCGGCCGATTTTTACAACACTGGTACAAAGAACTTCAAATGTAAGAGGGAGGGAGGGCGGGAGGGAGGGAGAGAACAAATTGGCAGAAAGGGTCACACCTATTAAGTGCTATCTACAGCATCAGTTAGGGAATCAAGCAAACTTTTCACTGCTTTGCTAAAAGAGCAGAATGCAGGAAATGCTCCAACTTTGCATACCCTTTTAAATGCCTAAAGGGTTAAAGCACCTTTGACAATGCACAACAATTATTTCAAGATAAACAGCAGCCCTATATTTAGCAGAAAGATTCACCCTGTAATGAAATCACAACAATGAAGAGGAAACCTTAAAATGGAAACCACCATCTTCGGTTCTGGCCATTATTCCTTGGGATCGAGGGATTGATGTTCACACAGAGACCGGGACTACAGTTATTGTTGCTATTCGGCCACCTTATATGTGTCATGGGGTTTCCTAAGCAGAGAGCAAGAGCGATACCAACAACCCCAACTACCGGAGCAACAAAATATAACCATCTTCTTGTTGCACTTTCCCTACCAGGGTTCTCTGGGTTATCCAGCTCCACATAGTCCAACCAGTCGAAACCAACTTCTGCTTCAGCACCATCAGTCAAGTACGAGGAACCATCTTCATCCACATGTCCCTGCTGGATTTCCTGAACATTCAATATGTTCACAGTTCCATTCTTTCTGTCCTCGTAATCCTGATCATCTGTTGGAAGCTCAAGTCGGCAAAGTGGGCATGAGTTCCGTGTAGTTAACCAGGGCAAGATGCAGGAAGGATGGTAGATGTGAAGACAAGGTAATTGGTTTACAATGGTTCCAGAAGATAAATGATCCTTGCATATTGCACAAGTTAAGTCATCTAGCTTTTCACGATCTTCTTGAATGACTATACGCGGCAGATTCTTTATAAAAGAAACAGCCGCTGGTGGTGCTCCTCTTCTTGAACTCTCAGTTTCGGCTAGATGCTCGAGCAGTTCATCAAAGGCTCTCGCTCCGAGGTGGTCGCTTGGATGTCCAATATAATTCTGTGTTTCTGTTCGCTCAAAGTCAACAATGTGTCTCTGTATCCTTTCCTGAAAGGTCAAATATCTTCTTGTATTCCCAAACTCCGGAGAAAGAATTTGCCTCTGATCACTACTGATATTGCTTTCAGATGAATCAAAATTCAGATACAGCTGGCCTCGAACCAAAGAAGCAACTGTATTTTCCTCGACATCAGTTTCCTCCCACTCAGAATTTTCTCCATCTTCATTGTCTTCTTCCAGATCATCCGAGTACCAATGGGAGAGACCCGCATTCATTGGGTCAATATCAGTATCAGTTTCAGGGTCACTTAATCCACCTAGGTAGACATCATTATCAGTTTCCAGGAAACTATGGCCATCCACTGAAGCATCAGAGTCCCCTCCATAAGCGCTATATGAAATTGTATCACTTTCACCGGCAAAAATCCTGGACCCACTGAAGCTGGCATTTGATTCACTATCTCCATAGAGAGAATCAAAGGTGTCACTTTCAGAATCTGAATGTACTCCTCGCCATCTCCTAGATCGACTTGGAGTAGTTCGGGAACTTGACCGTTGAAATATAGAGGTAGCAGAATCACCATCTACGGATTGATTATTTTCAGGTTCTAAAAGGGCAGTCTGATTTTGCCTAACCTGAGTTATCATATACGAGATTTGTTGTGAGAAGAAATTCATTGAATTCGAACTTCTAGACCTTCTTCTTCTTAATCTTTGTGTCCTCCTCCTACTTTGTATGGGAGTACCCAAATCCTCCAAAATCAAAAACTTGCAATCTCCACAGAAACTCACAGCTTCAGAGTCACCAGGCCTGTCATCGGTTGATAAGATTCGGTGACATAGAGCACATTGAGCCAGCTGACCAGAATGATCGTTAACCGAATTGCCATTCATTTGGCCCAGCACAGACAAATCCTCGGACATACTGTCTCCATTTAAATCCATCTGGAAGATCAGTTCAAAAAAAGAATGCATAAATGCACATAAACACTGGTGGAAATGTGGAAAAAAGCAATTACTCTGGTAACTGAGATGCATGCCTGTTAGCACAGTGGAGGCAATATATTCCTCAACACTAATTGACATGAGCTAATATGATAACTCTAGAGGGTAGTTGCAAGTTGGAAAATACTCTTTAACAAAAATTTAAGGGATTTTTAACAGATAAATAAGTTAATAGATACTGTAACACACTTCAGCAGTTACATTTTAACACATTTCGTAAACCTATAAAGGAATAATCCACACGGCATAACTACGAGAAGCTCATTTCTTATGAATCAATGTTACATTAGTGGAAAATTGTTGCCCAAAATAGCTTGCTTGTAGCTTTTGACCTTTCTCTATGGCCATGAGTATTTCCAAATTATTTTTCCATCTTCATAAATGTCAGACTTTTACACCCATAATCATACCAGGTATTAAAAGTGCACTATTGTCCATTCCAGACGACCAATATCTATGATCTATCACATTCAATAAGAAAGGAACTAAGACCAACATGAACACGGAAACCACACAATCAGTCCAGGCAGACAGAGTTCTCCTATGTCATTTAAAAAGCTGGAAGAAACATCCAATCGAATGTAGATTGGTTTCCTATTCTGGTTTATTTTTCTTTTGCATTTCCATTGCTTCTGGGTTGAGGCTTATCCTTGAAGGATTTCTTTGACAGTTTTTTCTCTACCAGCTATCCCTTTTAGAGAACACCTTTTTATCCACTGGCTAGTGTCTTTACAAATATAACAAATAATAGCGTTTTGATGTTTCCACGGAAACTTTTCCTCTATCTGCATTACTAGCTAATTTTCATTCAACGTGACAACTACGAGTATGAAACTTATATTTGACCAGAAAGCCCATATGAATGCAACTGTCACATAAGATATTTACAACAGATGCAAAAAAAGAACTTTCCCTAAAAAAGCTAGAAGCTGTGAAAAGGGTCAGAGAGTATAATAAATGTCAATAGCTTTTCAGTTTGTAGTTAGCATATAAAATTTGAATATTAAAAAAACATCAATTACCTAACACAAGCTACGAAGTTTCATTCCAGGAACAATTTCACATTTTAATATACCAAGAAATACATGACGATCCAATCTGATACAAATCAATTGTAATAGATATCGAATTAAAAATAAAGACTTAAACTTTGGGAAATTATACCTGAGAAGATCGTGGAATTATAAAGAAACAATTCAATTTAGCTGCCCGATCGTCAGAAAGATATAAACTTGAGGCGTTCCTCCCAGCTATAATTTCCAAGAACCGGTCATAGGAGATCAATTTCCATAGCAAGAACAAAAAAAAACCTAATGTTAAACCCAGTCGGAAATGACGATAGGGAAAAGAATCAGAAAAGCCCAAAAGATCCAAAAAACCCCAATTAGGGTTCGTAAGTAAGGATTCAGAAATTAGAAGAACGCTCGAATTGAAATGGGAGTGGAAAAAAGATTCAGTTTTTTGGAATGTTTGGAGTAGGTGGGTGGAACTGGGAAGGGATGGATGACTTACCCAGTGGGGCCCCTCTACTTTTTTTTTTTTTTTTTTGTAATTTACTCGTTTAGGTACTCGTTGTCCACTATCAATGTGTTAACTAATACTAGTTCAGATTTACAGTAGCCCACAACTTAATTGTTAAACAGTAAAGAACCTAATTAATAATTATAATTTTTTTTATAAGAGTCTAACTTCACTTAAAGATTCGAGCACTCATCAACCCATAAGAAACTTGCTTCGTAACTAGAGGTTCTCTACTTTTCATTTCCTTTTTTTTGGAGTTAAAATTAAAACTAGACCTTCAACTTTTGGTAAACTAAAAAAATACTCCCTCAGAGTAACTTTCATAAGCAAAATGCATCAATATTAATGGTAGTGAAATGTAGGAATATGTATAAAAGTGTCATTTTGCTAATAGTATTTAAACGGACACTTAACGGTTGAACTCTTACACCTTATTAATAGTTGAAACTCAATTAAGAGACATTTCAATTATGGACGGACTTACATGGTATTTTAAGTATACTTTTTATGTAATTACTTCACTTTTTGAGGACAAAACTTTGATTTTATACAATATTGGCCGACGCTCACGTTGGATATTAACTTACGATATGAATGCAATTCCAAAAATAGAATGACTGAAATCTTCATAGATGGAAAGAATGCAGGAGTTGGTAACCAAAGTTAATAGAGTATCCATATATACACTTCAACTATCTTCACAAATAATAATAATATCTTTTTTTCGAATTCCTATCTCATCCTTTCTTTCACGTCGCGTGTTTATTTTTTTATGAGAGTTTCACAATTTCTTATATGTTATAAATTTATAATTAAAAAATTGGACACATGATAATTTTTTTATTAATGCAATAAGAAATAAAACACGGAATGTGACATAAGATTATTACAGGTTTCTTTAAGTTTGGTTCTTGGCTTCCCGCCAAAGAATAACAACTCATTTTTCAGGCCTTTTTATTTATTAAGATTATTCATCCAAGAACATGGTGATCCAACAATGGAAATTATTTTAATTACTTGACTAAGATCTTTTAGTAGTGATATTATTAAAAAAAAAAAAAAAACATAACGGCGGGAAACAGCTTTCTCCATAGTTGGAAAAGAATATTTGATGGTTTAATTAATATAAATGCAGGCAGTAATATCAAAAAACCAAAGCTTCCTTTTATTTCTTGATTCTGTTTTATTTTATTTATTTTGCATTGTAAAAGCTCTGTTTCTGCTCTTTAAATTCCATTATTCTTGGGATTTGCTGCTTTTCTCCAAGTCTTACTATCTCAAAATTCGTCCAGCAGCCCAAGCAGTAAGACACTTGACTAAGGAGTGGAAATGTCCAGGTATACATATATATTTATGAGTTACTAGGATAGTTTTCCATGGATTTGATTCGCGAATTGAGCTAATATTATGTAGTCTGTGCAGCAGAAGAAGAGTTTCGTTTGAGAGGTCGACGTGGGCAGGTGGGCAAAGAAGGAGAAGTCCCCGAATCTTCGCCCTCGATGTCTGGAGGAAGGATTTTGATTCGGGTTCAGGAGGTCCTGAATCATTAGAGCAAAAAAAAGAAGCAAAAAAAAGAGACATCATCAAGAGAAAACGCCATCAAGATCAATCCTCTGTTCAGAAAGAAGATGGTAACCATATAGATTTCCCTGTATTATTGTTTCTTTGTTTTTTGTTTCCATCATTTTGGTTGCTGTTGGGTCATTTAATCAAACTACCTCAACATTTTGATCAAACGATCATAATGAGAGTTCGGTTCACAATGGTGCTGGGAAAAAAAACTATCAACATTATAACCGAACTGTATTTTCAAAGGTTTGAGGATGTCAGAGATGCATATTCTTTAATATTCCCGTTTTCTTATAAATTTCCAAAATATTAATACTAGGCCAAGCCTCAAGAAAACAAGAAAAGCAAGTGCTCCAGGATATTCTTGATACGCTACAGAGGTTAGTATTTACACAATTTCATTTTAAGTTCCTTAAATTACTCGAATGTTTTCGTACTAATAACGATCTATTTTCTCTCATTTTAGGAGAGATACTTATGAGATATTTGCCGAACCAGTAGATCCAGATGAGGTATGTTTATAACGTCATTTTCTTCATCAATCAAAATCAAGAATACATTTATTTTCTTCAAATTGCTAAAACTTGAAAGATGTTGTAAATGTGAAAGGTGGCGGATTATTACGAAATCATCAAAGAGCCTATGGATTTTGGAACCATGAGGGCCAAACTACACGAGGGAATGTATGAAAATCTCGAGCAGTTTAAGGTTTGTTCTCGCTCTACCCAAATCGCTGTCTTAGCATCAAAACTTTAATCTCATACTTAGTTTTGCGACTATATGCAGCGTGATGTATTTCTGTTAACGAAAAATGCAATGCATTTTAACTCATCATCTACCATTTTCTTCAGACAGGTATTTCCATTCGAAAACATTCTTTTACACACGACAAATTCAATTGATTGATTGTTTGTTGTTGACATGCATTAGCTTGAATGATTTGATTGACAGGCTCGTGCTATAGATGAACTAGCTAGAAGGGTTTTTCATGTTGTAGAAACTGACCCTGATAACTTTGAACCTGAATTCTCGGGGACCATACGAAGATCTTCAAGGAGACCACAATTTGAAGCCAAAGTTTGTAGACTTTCTGCAGATGTCAAGCCCACCAAATTAACAGTGGATGCTCCTTCAAAGGATACGCAGCGTTCATTTCGCACCACATCAGCACTTGAGAGAAATAGCAGCACAAGAACCCCAAAGCCAGCGATTGGTGCCTCTCCTAGTAGCACAAGAACTAACCGTAAATTATTTTTTATAATTCAAATGTTCCTAGTCATTGTACTAATGTACCATGTAACATAATAATTCCAATAAGTTACATCCAAAATTCAGTGTGGTTACGAAATGATTTCTTGATCATTATGTTTTTTCTTTCGTTGGCAGGTGTAAGGGATGGAAGAAGGTCCAACAACATTGACACAGATCGACGTTGTACTTATAGACCTCAGAGTTCCTATGTCAACAGTAATGACGACTTATTTGATCCAACAATTTTCAATTCCAATCTTGTATGTTATCTTTCTTTTGTAGATTGCATACAATGTTGCCACAATCACTTCATGCTTCTGTTCTTGAATCTTCATTTGAGTTATTAATTTCTGCTAAAGATTCTTACTTTATGTTATTCTTGTAGATACATGAGCAGGGTTTTAATTATAGAGAAAGCATGATGTCGTTCGTTAAAGACCTCGGGCCAACTGCACAGATGATTGCTGCCCAGAAGATGCAAGCCTTGCAGCCAAATCCTCAGAATGCAGCTTCGAACAATTGGTTTCAGGCGACGAATTATCAAGTACCTTCTTCAAACAATTGGTTTCAGGCAACGATCAATCAAGTACCTGCTACAGACAACTGGTTTCAGGCAACAAACTATCAAGTACCTACTAAGCATGCCCTGGATCTAAATGCATCCCATAGTATCGAGGCTTCCAACAGTACTGTGCAGTCTTTCAAATTCGCAGATTCCCTTCTCGGACATTGTTCAATCCTCGAGACAATTGACTTGAAGGCTGAACAACGACAAGAAAGGAATGCCTATGTTAAGGGAAAAAGAAGAACTAATGACCGATTGGACTACTGTGAGGCATCAAGTTTACCAACCGGACCAAATGTCGCGGGTGCTCCTAAAAGAGGAAGAACAACCAATGACCGATTGGACTACATTGAGGTACCATCAAGTTTGCCAACCAGAACAAATGTCATGGGCGCTCCTAAAAGAGGAAGAACAACTAATGACCGACTGGACTACAATGAGGGATCAAGTTTACCAACAGGAACAAATGTTGTGGGTGTTCCTAAAAGAGGAAGAACAACTAATGACCGACTGGACTACAATGAGGCATCAAGTTTACCAACCGGAACAAATGTTGTGAATGCTCCTAAAAGAGGAAGACCAATCCAAAATCATAAAAGCAGAGAATTTTGCTCCTCTTTTGCCAGTGCTAAGGATTTGAAGCCCACATCTTCGATGGATGAGGCAGGGAGATTGGACGAAGATGTCAGACCGGTTATATTAGCTTTAGAGCATTCGCAAGCAAATCGTTCAGAATCAAAGTTGAAAAACAAGAAAATTTGGACAACACCATCGTCAAAAGCCTCTAACTTGAATGGTTCTAGAAACGATTTCTGTACTCGTCCAATGCAAGAAAAAAAAGGAGACAGTAGTCTATTTGAGTTGAGGAAATCTCTACTGAAGCCACAGCCCGTTGTATCGCCAATGCTGGCGCCAGCGCCAGTATCAGGCTTCGCTTTTGGTATGGATTTCTTGAAGGCCAAGCTGAACCAAATGAACAATAAGCCAACACATCAATGTCAGCCTAGTTTTGATGGTATTGGAAGGGGTTTGATTGAGGCAGGAGGAAGTTATGGTTATAAGAACTCTTACAATGGAATCTGGAACAACAATTACAGCTGTTTTCGCCTTCAATCAGAAACAAGCAGTACTAAATCTTTCCCCATTAATGAATCATTGGATTCTCTGGACACAAAGCTGGCCCTCCAGCTTTAACAATCAAAGAAAAAGCTTGCTTTGTTGCAAATACTTTATTGCATTATATATTCCGATGAAGATGAGATGAGATGGCTGTGTGTATGATGCGAAATTTGCAATTATAGTAATCTACAGATTCTATTCCTTTTCAACTTTTGGCTCTAACAAATTTGCATTATTTACAATCTTCTATTCCAAGTTGGATTCGGTTTTAGCATATGCCAAATACAATTTTTCTTTGTCCAAAGTGCTCTTAACCTGTATCAAATAATAGAATTAGTGAATTGAATCAAATAAAATTAATAAGAACATTTTTATGCATATTCACTTATAAAAGACTAATATAATAAATTGTTATCTCAATTAAGCCCAATTCAAGTGGGAAATCATCCAAAATAATGCTCCCTCCATTCCTAAATATAAGACTCTTTAAACAATTTGAAAAAATTAAGGAAGTTGTCATTTTACATTTAAACTTTCAATATTACCCCCACACTCTCTCTCTCACTTCTACATCATAAAAAAAGGAAATTGTTGAGGGTATAATTGAAATGAATTGTTGACAACTAATAAAAGAATCTTAAAAGACAATTAATTGGATACCTAGATATCTCCTAAATGATAATTAATAGGGAATGGAGGGAGTAGTAAAATATAGGTTCATCACTATTCAATTGAGCTAGTTTCTTAAACGTAAATATGGTATTCCAAACCTATCTAAATGACATAGACATTGAATGTTCATTGGTAGGCTGTGGAGCTCCTCATATATCACAGTTCGCTGATCCTCGAATGCAATGTTGGCTAGCGAGTCCACCACTTTGTTCACTTCGTGCACCATTGCCACAATAGAAGCGCTGCAAAGTAGCCCAAGGGCTTTGTAGGATAAAGAGTCAAGTCGCCAAGCTTTAATTCGCTGCTTCACTAAAGATCCTACCATGACTGAGGAGTCCAATTGCACAAGGTGAAGACGAATCCCTCTGTCTGGAGCCAGTTGCAAGCCTGCCCTCAAACCCTCTAGCTCGGCTATTGAGTTCGTCGCCTCATCAACGAAGTACATAGCAAAGCCAAGAACAAATGCGCCCCCTTCCCAGTTCGGAAGATTCCACCTTGAGTGATTGGCCCTGCATTGCCCTTTGACGCGCCATCCACATTCAAGACAATGTCCTCCACCTTCCCCACCTTCTCCTTTCCTCACTTAGTTGGTTTGGATCACTTTTTTATTATTTTTTTTTTTAGTATTTATCCTTTTGTATATAATAAACTCAACATTTATTGCATTGCAGAAAAGTTACAGGGGCTTTTATACCCAATGGTAATGATACGCTCTTCTAATATATGATATGCTCATCTTATCCAAATACATAGGCCTCTAATATTTGAAGCCATAATGATACGTTTGTAAAACAAATCCATCTAATATTTTTTCATTTTGACACATAATTAAACTCAAATATAATTATATATAACATATATGTACTATCACATCTTGTAGTTATATAAACGTTCATACATTACTTTCTTATTCGTGATGAATATACCAAAATATTATAATACATATGATACGTTTGTATATTTATAGATATATTGTGTGTATATATATTAACCTTGAAAACAATTGCGGGACTACACATTATTGGGGAATATATTGCAATTTAACTTATGAACGGTAGAGATCTCAAGAAGAAAAATCACTCACGCCTTGGGCGCGGATTTTACTGATTGCGATTGAATTCCTAATATCATGTGAAACCAAGAATAGGAAATTAAATCTTTCTTTTTGTGTGAATTGAGTATCGACCTCAGAAACCTCTTGAATGTGGGCAGACTATCTTTCAAGTGGGCTAAAAACCTTGAGAAAATCAGAAAAAAACTTGATTGATATTTAAGAAGGCTGCGCGATCTGTCACATTTCCCCAAATAAAAAACTCAATCACTAAGTTCTTCCTCGGCAACCTCTCTTATCCAACGACCCATCCTCTCAATTGAAGTTCTACCATCCTGACCACCCAGTAACCGCCACCATCGTGCACACGACACCACCGCCACTTCTTATACG
>JAOWBF010000035.1:8829304-8842086 GCA_028566175.1 Vinca major
GGTGTTTATAGAGACAAGAAAATGAGACGACGAGGTTCAATGCCTTTCTTTGCACGACGTGAGGGAAAGAAAGAAAGAAATATATATTGGGGCGTTGACTTGACGCGAATGCTTTGCCCAACGGCAATAGTGCCCAACTTCTTAAATTTAATATAGATAATATTTTTTAGTAGGCATTGTACGCTTTTGAACATGCATTAAATTTCATGTAACATGCATTCTCTATTTATAAACACTTGTTCTGAGGCTGTAAACATGTGTTTTAATCGTAACAAACTAATTTCTTTAGACATGTAATATTTGTCTTATGTAATAAGTGTCTAAAAATATGCGAAAAACATTTTCAATTAAAAATGCGTGAACAACTGTAGGTATGACCATATGAAAGTAACTCATGGTAAAAAAAACACGAATGTAGCATTTTTTTTATCCAACAATTCAGAATGACCAAAATTATTTAGTATGTGCTGAGTTTGATTGTTCTGCACTATAACCGTACCGAAATTTACCTCCTCAATTCATTCTCCGTCATAACTGTCTGATTTCAGTGCTTTTAATACTCTATTAAACTAATTTGAATTGTCAAATTATTTGATTTAAAGTCCGAAATAATTATTCAATAAAAATCACTCACTCCGCTTTTATTTATCTATCGTTTTAAGACAGTACATTCAAATTAAAAAATAATAATTGAGATATATTAGTTTAAAAATAGATAAAAACACTTTTACATTTCAATTAATACATTTATGTTGGGATAATTAAAATTAATTATTAACTGAATTAATAAAATATAAAAATAATTTAAAAAATAATAATTTAATATTCTATTAATTTTTTAAAATGATAAATAATTTAAAATTAATAAAATATATTTATGCGACATATAATTAAGAAGGAGTATGAGTTATTCTTATAAAGCCATGGTGTCCATCTTGTAATGAGTCAAATGGGTGAAAAATGGATACCACGTTCGCAAAAGATAGATAGATACAACTTTAATACATTAGTTGTCACAAGTCTGAAAATTTTGTCATAAACACGTGATCACTCATCATAATACTACCATTTTCTACATCCAAACACTGATCCGGACCCACTGCGTAATGTTAAAAATAATTCCACACTACAATACAAGTGTTATACAACTATTTTAATTTAAAATATGTTTTAAAAATTACAATAATTATTTATTTAAAAAAATTCGTTCAACGAATAAATTTTGTTTTACATGTACAAAATTAAATGTGGACTGCTAAAAACTACAATCTCATCCATTGCATAGAACTTTTTTTTTTTTTTTTGGGAAAAAAAGTTTGGATGGGTTCAGCTCTGGTCACCACCACGAGTTAATGCAGGCCTTAGGGAACATAGGTCGCTTACAAAGGTACTTACAGATCACCCACCAACACAACCCTCAACGTCGACAGCGGGAATTGAACTCGGAATCTTTATAAGGACGTGCTAAATTCTTACTAACTGAGCTAACTTGTGTTGGTTCATCCATTGCGTAGAACTTTTTTTGTGCAATTTGGTTATTATTAAATGTTCTCTTGATATTTTATTTGGATGCACCCTAATTTGTGAATTCCATGTTAATTCCCATGCAATTTTAACGTTGAAAATAGTTATTATTATTATTTTTATTTATACTGAAAGTAACTATTCCTTTTTACCGGAATAATTATTATATTTTTTAAAATTTAGCCATGGACCGACTCCTGATAGTAATGATTTTTCCGTGTTGAAAAGAATATACATAAATATTCTAACTTTAGCCCATAATAGTTCAGAAATACTATTACTCATAGAAGTTAACCAAAGTCTAGTAATAAATTTGTACGTGCGAAGAAAAATGTACATTAATACTCTATAATACATAATATTTAGAATTATTTTTACTTTCAAATAATAAATTAGCACGTGTTAATAAAAAATATAGATCAATACTACTCTAATTTTAGCCCATAATAGTTTGAAATTACTTTCTCTATAGTATTTTCTTTGTGATAGTCAAATGAGAAGTTTTTTTACTCAAACTAGAAATATTTGTAACACTTTTAATTATAATACTCGATTATTAATGGTTAGTGTCACATTGTTTTTCCTTTTAAATATTATTAGGAGTGGAGATAACCTTTCTCGATTATTAAATCATAGTAGCTAACTTAAAAAAAAACATTATCAGTCCACTTATAAAAGTGAATTCCACTTTTCCTAGTCTAAAGCTATTACTAATAGATTGGTTTCAACTTTCACCTATTATAAAATGCTAGTATAATTGACTTAACACTTATGATTCAGAATGATAAGTTCTAGTTTCGACACTCTAGCTACTAATAATAAAATTTAGAAAAGAAAAAATCCAAATTTATACACACATGTCCAGGAAAAAGTCCATTATGCCCCTCAAGTCATCTCACATTGTTCCAATTCTTGGGTAGTCCAACAACTTAATCAGACAACATGTCTTTAGTTTGGTATGAGGTAAAAATATAGATAGTAAAATAGATAATAATACACCCAAAGGGAGGATCCGCCAAGTACAAGGCTGTCCAAATTTAGTTTATTTACTTACAGGGATATGTGACTAACATGACATTTGGTAAGTTCAAACCTTAATAACATCGAAAGAAGCATAGTATCAACGAGGATTGATGGAAGGGATGACTCCGCTAATGAGATCACTTCCTGGAAAATCTGTAGACACATAGCTGGTGTTAGTCTTTCGAGGTGAGTTTGTTGAGGGCGATGGTGGCGACGATGCCGAGGCTAATAACTTTCCATAACTGGAGGAAACAACAGACGATGTTTCTGTTTTCTTTCTGTTTATAACTTGATCTATATTTTCCAACTCTCTCACAACTTCCAACATTGTTGGTCTATCCTTCATCTCATCCTGAGAACATCTCAAGGCCAATGCCATGAATTTCTTGATCGAATCTGTTGAGCACGGACCCATATTCCCGTCTATTATTGAAAACATCGTCCCTGATTGACATGCCGAGTTCACCTAGCCACCCACCAAATTGATGATTAATTATGTGGAAATACAATGTTACCTTAAAAATTAATATACGTACCTCGCGAACGATGTTCCTTCCATGAGATATAGGCTGCATTCCTGTTAAGAGTTCCAAGAACACAATTCCGAGGCTATACACATCACTTTTCTCCGTTAACTTATGAGTCATGAAATATTCTGGATCAAGATAACCCTGCGCGCGCATTCAAAACATCAAGTTTATGTACGAACTATTTGATCCAAGCATGCAGGATAAACAAGAGGAGATCTTACTGGTGTTCCTTTGACGACGGTAGATACATGTGAAGCTGTAACTCCCTTTCCATCAGGTAATGGTGCAAGCTTTGAGATTCCAAAATCAGCTACTTTAGCAGTATGCTTTGAGTCAAGTAGGATGTTATTCGCCTTGATATCGCGGTGGATAATTGGAGGATCGGCTTCTGTATGTAGGTATAGAATCCCCCTGGCTGCACCTAGAGCTATGTGCATTCTTGTCCCAAGATTTACTTCTCTATCTCTAGCTGTCTCAATATTCAGACCATATCAGACTAAATTCTTGTCGATATTCGCAAATAAGGAGGAGGAAAACGAAATTTTTTACCAGACAGGAGATCTTGAATTGAGCCATTTGGCATGAATTCATAAACCAACATCTGCACCCGAACAAAACAGAATATTAGAAACAAGGGATTTTCAATCTTATATGTGATTGAAGAGTTAGAGAGTGCATAGCATGATCGAACCTGTTCGCTCTTTTCATCACAATAACCAACCAAGGAAACCAAATTACGATGATGTACGCGCGAGAGTAACTCTATCTCAGTGTAGAACTCATTTTCACCCTGTAAGGAGCCCTGCTGTGCACGTTTGATTGCTACAACCGTGCCATCTGCTAAGATACCTTTGTAAACTTTCCCGTATCCTCCTTGGCCTACTTGACTAGTAATGCTAAAACTACTAGTCGCCATTTCCAGTTCTTTAAAAGTGAATCCCCTTACTCCCTCCATTTTTATGGGAACTTTTGAATCTTACAGAAACGAAGAAATTGTAAAACTTCAGACGCTGCTTTGAATGCCAGAATGTTGGTCATTATTAGTAAAAGAAAGACTTACATGATCGATCCTTCTGAACTCTATCTTGATTTATCTTACGTCTTTTCCAAACTACGAATAATATAGCCAAAAGTATTCCAACTGCACAGGAGATAGAGCCTAAAACAATTCCTGCCACGGCACCTTTTTTTATACCTCTTTTCCATGGCAGAATGAGCACTGCAATAGAGAAAGCAACTCAGAATGCAAACTTAATTAAGTCCAAACTCATCAAGTAAGGAACGAAAAAAATCCTATAAGATTCATTTCGTATTGGAGACATACCACTAGTATAAGGTCCGTGGAGAGTGAAACTCAGAAGGTCATATGGGCCAAAGACTTCGTCCGAAGTTAAATTGAAGGTAGCAAACATGTTAGCCATTCTTTGAACGTCATCATTACTAAATGTATGAGGGCCGTTAGAGGAATACGAGGGAAAGAATTTCAAGTTCATTGTAAGCCTACGTTTTTCCCATGCTATTGAATCAATAGATAGCTGAGAGAGATTAATTTGCAGATTGTTTGCAATGTAGTTCTCAAATCGAGTCCTAAATGGAGGAAAATCTGATAGACTAGGACTTCTTAGTCGCAGCCCTACTCCGAAAGGCAGTGCACAGAAACAATCATTTAGTAACGATGGAACATATTCGTAGTGTTCAGTTGTAGGACAAGACTGCAGTGGGCAAGATGAAACCGTATTGTTGGGTTGTCCACCAGGTATCTCTGGTGGTACATCATTGTTGTCGTATCCACAAAGTAGGGACATGTTTTGCGCATTTGAAAGTGCACAAACTGGATTTCCGTGAAGCCTAAATATTGATGGTACATATAAAATGAAGCACTTGTAAGACGAAAGATTGAAATCCGAAATGTAACTTATAACTAAGAAGAAAGTAGACGAATTCATGTAATTTCAAAAAAACCGAAGAAACTAAAACTACCAATAGGCATGTTATATGAAAAGAAAACCTACTTTATGGTTACATTTGGAGGAGGATTAAGAACTCCAGAAATGTCTGAGAGACGGTTGTGTTCAAATTCCCTGCAAAAAATCGGAGTAAAAGTTAAACGCATAACTTGCAAACTTCAGATTAATAAACTTATCTTAGGATTATATAATCTTATCTTACAGTGTAAGCTTTTCAATTGGAGTGAGAGTCCTATTATTCCAAAAGATGGAGGGCATAGAACCACTCAGCAAATTGTTATTGAGAGACCTGTAATAAGAGCACGCGGCTACATGAGAAAGAACACTATTGGCTTCAAAACAACATGATTAAAAGATGAAACTAGGAAAGGTAGAATTTCTCACAGTCTCTGGAGACGAGGAAAGGCCGTAAAATTGACAGGAATAGATCCATTCAGCTGATTGTTCGATAGGTCGCTGCAATAGGCCAGTCAGATTACAACTTCATTCGGTTTATCCAAAGGCAAGATATAGTGCCTCAAAGATGTAGACAGAAAAAGTTGAATCGTAGAGACGCGCTACGATGGAAAAACAAAGTGAAGTGGAATTCCAATAGGTTTCCGTCTACACCAGTCACTTACATGGTATTGATATTATCAGATAGTTTGGTTGATGGTATATTTCCAGTGAGTTGGTTAAAGCTGAGGTCACTGTACATAAGACGCGAGATCAAGTTAGACGCAATAACCATATTATGAATAGATCCAATCATTTGTTTTGGATAACTAAATTAAGGCCTCAACAAGAATCTTGAATGGTTTACTATCGGACTTTACATTCTCCCCTAAAGAAAGATTTGATGGCTAGAAATTCAAAACGACTTACATGTAAAGAAGGCCTGGAATCCTACTTAGATCAGGTATTGTTCCTCTCAAGTTGCAGTTCCTCAGACTCCTACAATGATCAGATAATTGGAAACAGGTAAAATGTCTGATACATATTTTGTTGAAGGTTCCGAATGTGAAAACGTTGCTGGTTTGAAAAAAGAAATAATTAGACACTATAGGATACAAATGAACAACTCCCGGGTAAACAAACTTACAGCTTAAAGAGTTTGGACATGTTTCCATAAGAGTGTGGAATGATATTCTCTTCGAAATTGTTATTGTCGAGTTGTCTGCATGATGTATTTGTGGTGGGGGACACAGAGAGAGCCTTTAGTAAGTAGACAAAAGATACTCCGATTTGGAAATTTATTACTAAAAAAGAGTATGTTGAGGATTAAAAGCATACAAGATTGTCAATCCCTTCATCTGTGATAGCTCCGGTGGAAGATACCCCGATAAGTTGTTGTTGTCCAAAAGGCTGTAGCCAAAATGCATCTCTAAATGAGCGGGAGAAGAGAAGTAGAAAGCTAATATCCATTGAATTTTAGGATGCAACTTACAAATGCTGAAGAATGGGAAGCTGAGAAAGCTCAGGAGGAATTTGACCACTGAATGAATTGTTATTCATATGGCTGCAATGCATAATAACAACAACAACAACAACAACAACAATAGCCAACGGTTAAGTAATTCTTTATGCGCGACTATTTTAGAATACGAAAGAGTTTGGGAAACTCACAAATGCTTAACTTTGGGAAGGTTTGCAAAAGATGCTGGAAGTGAACCAGATATATGATTGAGATCCAACTGAAATTTAACCAGATTAGGAAGATAGCCAAGCTCATCTGGTAACGGTCCTGATATCTGATTTCCGCTCAAAAGCCTGCAATTACACAACCAAAATGAACGCAAAGCTACATGATACGAGAAGCACTACCGATATAAGCTACATGATGGAAAGGCCAAAGCTATCAAAAAGTATTCATAAGTATTTCTAAGGTCAATACGTGATCTTCATTTTCGTAACATATTTAGCAATAGTACAGCAGGAACTCGAACATACAGGTGTACTAATGCAGTCATATTGGCTATCTCCTTGGGGATACTGCCGCTGATATTGTTCCACATAAAATCCCTGCAAGTAAATGTAAGGAGGCATTCATCAAGCCTACGAACGATTATTAACTACCTGAAAGATTTTTTAGATTTTCAGAAACTCACAGAATCGACATTTTAGTTAACTGTCCAAGCTCAGGGGCCAAGGTTCCAGTAAGATTGTAGCCCAAAAGACGCCTAAAGGGGTAGAAAAATTAAGATAATTCAAGCGGTCAAAAAGCGCGATAACATTGAAGATCAAACTATTACATACAATTCTTGAACATGTTGATAGCCATCGGTTAGATCGACTGTGCATCTAACCCCGTTCCAAAATGCGAGGCATGGATCTTTCTTCCTTTTCCAATTCCAAAGCTTATTAAGGGGATCTTTTAGACGTCGTCGAACTGCTAGCAATGCTGAAACTGCAACACAAACACCACAAGAATCCTCGGTTAGCCAGCCACATTTATAATGTGGATTGGTAAAGATGATCCCAAGATGAATAAAAGAGAACCTTCTCGCGGATCAGTTCGAGCCTCCTGAGCATAAACAGCTAGCCAACATGACAAGAACACGAAAAATGTTGCAATGAGACATGATTTTAGCCCTCTCATCTTCAAATGCATCAAAAGGAACACAAGAAATTAGATATGTAAACCAAGACTAAAAGGAACAAAATGTTGATTCATCAATGTTTCAATATGATTTTAAATGAGATAATTTCCAATAAATAGTAACACAACAACAACGAAACTTTAATCTCAAGTGACTGTAGTCAGATAAATGAATCAAAACGAAAGAATATAAAGTTAAATATTTTCTTGAGTTTTGTAACTAAAGAATATATACCTTGTACTGCTGCTACAAGCTAATAGTAGCTCTGAATCAACTGGTAAAAAAGCCTAATAGTAAGAAAAACTCATGAAGAATAAAAGGAGTGTACACTTTTTAATATTGTTTTTTATATCAGGGACTGGACCTATTATTCCGATTTGGAAGCACTTGCCAACTTCGAGTATATACTTGTATAACAACAACCCACATTTTGCTAGCTCTATGTCATATACTAATTACTTATACATATAGATTATATAGTAATTTAAAAGGGAGTTAATTAGATTAAATTGAATAATCAACTAGAATAGTTATATGGCGTTGTCAGAGTGAGTTTACCTAGTAAACTGTGGGGAAGTTATAGATTTTTTTCTATCTTAAATAATTCAACAAAAAAATAATAATTTGAAAAACCTCAGAGATGAATGTTAAAAGTCATATGATATAATACAATTGCTAGTGGTGACGAATGACGATAGGCAGGAGAAGACATATTCAGAGTACATTTTAATAATATTAATAATGGAATTTTCTTCAAAAAAAAAAAAAAATTAATTATTTTTTTTTTTTGTGTTTTTTTTGAAAGATGATATGTACTATTTTCCGTCTCATTTTAAATAGTGTTACATTCTCTTTTTTTAGTTTTTTGCCATAACAAATAAAGCATTAATTGTTGATAATAGGATAAAAGTTTAGACTCAAAATAAAACAAGAGATCAAAATTGAGTTGGTCGAAAGTAGGATTTTGGGCTTATGGAGGCATTGTCTAATAATAAGAAATAGAAAATTAACAATCATGAAAGCAACAGAAGATTATCAATAAAAAGCCCTTAATCTCCAACTACCATGCAATTGGACATATACTTACCAACCAAAAAGTAGCAAAATAAAGGTCAACTCAAGGAGAGTTGAAGTTATCAATGAAATCCTTTATTTAACACCCCACTGTAATTGTCAAATAACAAACTACCCTTAAAAATCACAAGGTGACAATAACTTAACTCTTTTCTTTTTCAGATTTTAATACAATCCAGGGGTAGGGGTGGGGGTGGGGGTGGGGGTGGGATAATTTACTTTTCTATCATTTTCTAAATTACAACTTGGGAAAATGGAAAATTATAAGTTTACTACGACTAATTCCAGAAGTACACCAACTGCAAAAGGCAAGAATTGAACAAGTACACAGCAACCCCACCAACCACTTTGGCTTATATCATCTACTTCAATGGTAAAAACAAATAATGCATGAAACATACTATGTTACATACAACAACATGAGCGAATTCCGTGGAAGACTACTTGATTGTCATAAATAAGGATCTTTGAGGCCGATCTGCAACCCTTGTACTCCACCCGGACGCCATGTGAGTTTAGCTGCAGAATTTGCTCGTCTGAAGACTTAATACTTTGGATACCAGAACATACCTTTTATGCCCTCTGGGTCGGGTTCAAAACCCAAGTTTTGATAGAATTCCACAACTGCAATTTAAGTGAATAGATACCTTAGTTCAAATTGTTCCGAAAGTCATTGGCACTAGCAGACGACTTTAAAGAATCTTCAAGGGAACGGAAATATTAGAAAAAGAATAAACGCCCACGGATGGAATCTCAAAATGTTCTCGAATGTTACAAGTTATAAGCCATCAATTAGTTTGCTTTGGTAACCATATATACGAATCATTGTCTTAGTACCTTGACTATCTGCAAAAAGTGATATATTTCCAATGTCCTTCTGCAAAAGAGACCTAATAAGCTTCTCAATAAGGGTTTTTCCAAGACCTTGGCCCTGAATGTAAACAGAAGAGAAACATAATCAAGTATAGTTCCCAAAGAAACATATATACATGCCATACATAAAACAAGGGTATGTCATCATGGTGGTAGAACATTACGTGGAATCAATTAAATAATGGTGCTCCTTCAAGGACCAATACATACCAACAGCATGATTAATAATAGTATGTTTTCGGGAAGAAATCAAATAACCACATATTCAAATGGTAAATGGAAGTATCAGGTCATTATCATTTCACGAATTCAAACAAGATTTTAATACCGTAAATTGGACACCAAAATCTTAATATGTTTATCTACCCAGTTAAATATTATTTTCAAGGTTGATTAAAAGGACGTCAATATCAAAATCCAAAATATTGCAACTCAGACATGGACCAAGCAGAACTACTACATCTTTTTTTCCTGACCCCATATATTTCACATCTGGTAACCATATCCTATTCCATAGTTTCAAAGTCACATGACTCCCCAGACATACAAGTTCTAGAAGGAAAATTAGCACTAAAATCCATCTCTACCTGACTACAGTTAGATACCTGATAGGAAGGATCAACAAGAACATCCCAAATTGTTGCATTGAAAGCATGATCTGATGTAGCACGTGCCATGCCTATAAGCTTCTTTTCGGAAACCCCTTCTGCCAAGTAACTTGCCAAAGTACACTAAGATATTTGTCACTCATTTTAAAGGATTTATAAGTTGTAAAAGGATTTAGAAACAAAAATTAACCTAAGAAAATATAGTGTCTGGCAATCAAGGTAACCTAAGAAAATAAAGTAGTGTCTGGCAATCAATAGTTTCACTTATTGAGGAACAATCAAATTCCATCTATAATATACCTTCTCCAGATGATTTCCTAACCAAATGCAAAGTTGCTACCATGTAGCTGTTTTTCAAAGCAGCAGCTAGCTTTGACAGTGGCCGTCTGGGCCATCCAACCTGCCAAAGTAATCCATTAGAGCAATTTAGCTTTGAAATTTCTCCAGGTGGAGGTAAGAAGAGGGATCAATCACAAAATAGAAAGCAAAAATTTGGTCATATGCGAAAAGATCACTGAAATGGAAAGTTCTGCAAGGGTAACCACCAGTGGCTTCAAAGGTCCTACAACAATTCATCAAAGGTAGAAACACGAAGGATCGGTTATCCACTAGACTAATATATCTAGAGAGATCTTAGCTACGTGTCTGTCACTAGATACTAGTAGAGTGTGCCTTTGATCAACCAAAGTTTCTCAAAGCACAACAATTTTATGCAGCTGCATAGTCATGTATGATCTGAGAAATCCCTCTTTTATTATAATTGTTCATGCATTAAATACGGGATTAAGAAGTAACAAGCAAAGCAAGCCTCAGCAAGTGGACACTTGAAAATGTCATGTACCTTATCACATAAGGACTGAACATCATACACATCAACCTCTCCACCTGATGAAAACACGATTTGTTCAACCACTCCAGCTTCGCACTTCTCGACAAGAACAAACTCCTCAGGCAATATTTCTTCCTCTTCTTGAATGGTGGATGGTGGTTCAATAACTTGAGTTGTATTATTCTTCAAAAACCTACATGAGGAGCAAGTCCAGGATGCAGAATTGAACCAAAAGCCACACTCATCGACAGCAAAGCACAAAAGCCGTGTATATCTAAAATAGCGTAAGAGAAATAAAAATGGCAAGGAAGAATAGTAAAAGCATCGCCTATAGATGTACAGCAGTATTAGTTGAATCTCGCCGTGATACACAATTATCCATAATCATCCCCACAGAAGAGATGTCATAATATCGGAATTGTGGTGTTATCGAGAGTTTGTCTAGTTGAAACAATCCATCAAGCATTTTATGCTAATAATTTACGACAAGTAAGGAAGCCCCCATGGTTCACATGGACAGAAAAACAAGGAAATGATCATTTCTTTAATAAAGTTTTCACCGGTATCCAGTGTAGTGCATTTACTGAATTTCTGATTCCTTTCTTTTTCTTCACTCTAGAGACAGCTTGCTTAGCATTGGTTGCATATGCCAATTATTCGCCGTTTATTATAGTACCATGGCTTTGCAAAACGAAAGCAATCTCTCTTCCATTTTACAGACTATGGAAATCATACTCCAACTTAAGACAAGAATTCAGGGAAAGACAAGAAAAAGCACAGAAAATGTTAAAGATTACTGTACCCAATATGCTGTAATAAACCAATGCATAAGAGCTTAATGAGGTATGCAAATAGTTCAATCATATGAGTTGGGTAATACGTTGACAATATTGCAAGTAGATAAATTGCAAAATAAGAAAGCCAGTGGCTGGGGACTTTATTAATTACGAGAATTGGTTGGTAATCCGCACTTGAAAACGAATTACATCTAAGAAAGTTCACTATCAATGATCAGATGTTTGAATTACCCCGATCTGATGTTTTCCCAGAAGCCGCCAACAGTCAACCGAGAAATTTTGGCATTCCTGCTACCTGCAAAGATGATGGACATATCAAAGCTTGAAAGCATGTAAAATGCATTCAGCATTCCATCACGTTAGCTGATGATCTTTTTTTACACAACTGAATGTACTGGTAAACTATTTGGTGTACAACCGTCGGAAAATCCAACCGTTACTTCCCCAAATCCCTCATTGACAGAGGAGTACTTAAAAGGTCTAGCTATTACAAACGAGCTATTTGCCATGGCAAAATAAATCATAATTGCTCGCTCAAAATAAATCATAGTTCCACATTTATAAAATTGATTCAGAAAACATGTAATTAAACGAGTTTTTGCTAAGTAAACATAATACAGTGTCCGATTCAACATCACAATTAAGTTTCATAATTAAAAAAATTGAGAAGACACGAAAATAAATGAATTTATGCGGAATTAAACAGAATGAAGACCTCGGTGGATTCCGGAGTTGAAATTATGAGGAAATTGCAACCTACAAGACACTGCAATCGGATAACTGCAAAAAAAATAAAAAAAAATAGCAAAAATGAAAACCGAAGCAGCAAAATAATGGAAAAAGCTCAGAAGAATCTCTGCTGGAAAATTTACTTACATAGCAGAAGTTGAAGCTGAAGAAGAAGGAGAGAGGAGATGGCGGATTCTCATCCTCGAAAATCTCTGCTTAACGTTGGCTCTCTCGCCCCCCACACCACAC
>JAOWBF010000035.1:8959272-8972186 GCA_028566175.1 Vinca major
GCAACACCTCTTCTCAGCCAGAACCTCCGTCGGCAAGTGTGCTCCACCCCCAATGGATCTCTCTTCCATCTCTGACGGGTCTCTACTACCATCTCTGACGGATCTCTTCCATCTTGGGAGGACATACATAAAAATCTTTCCACCTGTGTTAATGGTTTCTGGTGTCAATGACTAGAATTGCACAGAACTCTGAGTTGACAATTAGTTGATCTTTCAATGGAGAGTAACGCCAAATTCTAGTGTAGCAGCGCTGCGTTCCCACCTAGGCTTAACCAATTAAAAGAGTCCGCTTTCGATTATATCCAACACTCTCCTCCAAAATGGATTAGGAGTTTACATAATTAGTAATTCACCTAATTACTAATTCTTAACCTAATTAGTATTCAATTAGGAATCTATCTAATTAGTAATTTACCTAATCACTAATTCTTATCCTAATTAATATCTAATTGGTAATCCAGTGAATATGTGCCAAAACCCCACAATAATCTACACTCTAACTAATAAATTTTAAAGATGAAATAGTTATAACTGGGAATTAATTAAGAACATTACGGGGTGAGTGTTATAAGATCCAATGTATTGATAGATTACATAGTACTTAATTTTGAAGACAAATTGTTAGTAGGGTTAAATTAATCAAAGTCCAAACTCTTGTTGGATTAATCTAATTACAAGTGCGCCACGTGAAACATGGATGACGCCACACCATGACATGTCGTTACAACGTCATCTCTATGCCTGAGGAGAATACTCACAACGCGCCATAATTGCTGCGTGATGGACAATTTCTTTTTGTATCATGGCACATTGAATGTGGTCCAACGTCTCCAACTGTCCCTCCAAATATTTTTTATTCAATTAATTCATTTGAGATTTGAATAGCAAATTTGAAAGAAATTCTGATGAATATGAGACAATTATCACTCTTAGGTATTTAATTCATGATGGAATGACTTGGACGCCCCAACTTACCAAATATCATGTGTTAAACCTCAAGAAGCTTTCTAAGAGATCCAAAAGATGACTTTCAAAACTGGAGATGTTATAGTGTACTCCCCTAAATATAAAACTCTTTCAACAATTTTTAAAGAGTAAGGAACTTATTATTTTATACCGAAAGTTTTAATATCACCATTATCTCTCACTTCTACAAGATAAGAAAAGAAAGGAATAAATAAAGATGATAAAGACAACAAATAAAAGAAACGGAGGTAGTATTATTGAAATAAATTGTTGACAATTAATAAAAGAATATTAAACAACAATTAATTTGGATATTTATAAATCTTCTAAACGACAAGGGAATAGAGGGAGTATATTTTAGTGTTTAATATACACGGAGAAAAGGGACAAAGATAAAGTGGAGGGATCAAGTTTCTAATTTGGATAGTTCCCATATAGATGAGGTTAATTGGATAATGTAATTCAGAGTTGGACACATCACTACAAAATAAGGCGAGAGACAATTATGTGATGTCATAGCTAATTTTGAACCACAAAGTTTACGTGGATCTGATCCATATAAGAAAAGTCCTTCTAATTTTGGGATTGATATTTATATGATTGTTATATTGTCACTGGACTAAAAAAATGGTAATTTTTCTTATTAATTTTAAGTAGTCTTTTTTTAGTTGTGAGAATATTTTGCTAACTTTTTTTCAATATTTATTCTTGTTTAGTTTGAACTCAAGTGGGAAGAAGGAGAAGAGTATTTAAATAAATTAATATAAGAAAATTCTAATTTTTTACTTTTATATTTAGAAATGGATCGAGCGCTTGTTAATCCATATACATTGCTAATCTTACAAACAATATTATTCGTATTCAAAATGTTTCGTAACCGCGATCAGACCCTTAAACATATTGATCCTTTAATAATGTTGAACAACCATAGTGGGGTGCGCGTGGGATATACAAAAAATGGGGAAGCTACTAGGAATTTTCCTAGAAATCCTAGTTGGGCACGCATTTACCAAATTATTTACATCCAAAGTTGTTCCAACATATAAAATCCCCTTTCATCTTTCTCCACCTTAGATCAATCCCAAACCTTAAAATAAAAACACACTTAGAAGAGTGAGACAACTATGGAATCCCCAAAAACTGAACAAGAAAATAATGATGACGATGTTAGGAAAAGAAGGGCAATTGATGAATTAGTTCGTGGTCGTGAATTAGCCTATTCACTCCAACTTTCTCATAATCACTATCTTCTCACCCAAATTGTGGCTTCATTTAGTCAAACTCTTGCTATTCTTGTTCCTGATGAAATCATTTCTCAATCTCATTTTCCTGCAAAATCTGAAGATTCCACTACGAGTCAATTAAGTTGTAATCCTAATCATTTGTCTCATACTTCCAAGGAAAGAAGAGGCTGTTACAAGAGAAGGTCACTGTTTCTTCCTCACCCCTTTCTTTTCATTTATTTATTATTATTATTACTCACTCCGTCCGGATTTAAATGTCTCATTTCTGATACTTTGTACTGTCCATGATTTTCAAAGGTTGTAAGAACAAATTCATTTATCAAGGAAATGTTGAAAATGATTGACATAGTATAATAAGTAACACCACTAGGAATGTAGCTATTCTTGTCTTTGTATATTGATGGAGACATTTTTTTTTTTGGTGACCTTTGTGGGTTTTTACTTATAGCACCATTTCTTGTTTTTATTTAAGTTATAATCATCAATACACATAATAATTAAGACAAGTTTAAACTTGCGATACTAAATTCTCGATTTATTTTGAAATCTATGCCTATGGTTGAAAAAGTTGCTGACAAATTCTTAAAATTTCAGGAAAACTTCAGAGACATGGTCCAAGGAGTCCTCTAATTTAATTGATGATGGACATGCTTGGAGAAAGTATGGCCAAAAAACCATCCTCCATGCTCATCACCCAAGGTATTTCTTAAACAATTTCAATCATTTCCTCATTTGATTTAATAGTTGGCATTTAAACACTAATGGTCAATTATCAAAGGAAGCATTCAAGATATCAAGAATTATTGAAAGCTTTTTATGTAGTCTTTAATGTATATATGTGTATAACTCGCCTCCCAATACAAAATTGTTGATCTAATGAGTTGGAATTGATTGGTGCAGGAATTACTTGAGGTGCACTCACAAGTTCGATCAAGGATGCCAAGCAACAAAACAAGTCCAAATGATTCAAGAAAATCCACCTTTATATCGAACCACATACCATGGTCATCATACTTGCACAAATCTACACAAAGCACCCCAAATCATTCTTCTTGATAATACTTGCACAACTGATTCTTCAATCCTTCTTAGCTTTGAGCAATCAACCAGCCCATTTAATGACATCCAGAATGAACATATTAATCATGATAATTTGATCGCCGTATTTCCTTTACCCAAACACGAGGTCAAAGAAGAGTTTCAAAGTTTGTTCCAAAACCAAACTGATTACTTGTTTTCCAACGGTGATCTAATGAGTAGTGCATCATTGTCAGCAGGAGGGTCTGATCACGGCGAGGCTATTTCTTCCAGCAATTGGGGGATGGATCATTTGGTGGTGGGAAATGATTTTGATGATGTTTTGCAATTTGATTTTTGACCAAGTGTTTTGACATTTTCTTCTCCTAGAATTGATGTACGTATTTCTTTTGACAATCATAAATGAAATTACAACTTTGAATTTGTAGCGAGGATTTTTATAATATTAAGGTGTAGGGTTGGGAGGATTTTTTTTCAAATTATTTCAAATAAGAAGTATTTCATTAGGTGTGCTAAACTTGTCGACATAATCTTTGAACTTGTTTGTAGAAGGGGAAATGGGTATATGCTTTTCAAACATTTTGCAATGGGTGTTCAATTGGATCATTTAGTTTTGGGTCCAACCCGAGGCTTCTAATTGGGCTTCATCAGTTAAAACATTTCTCTGGTTCTTCGAGAACATTTCGGCAGTTAGAAACGTAAAACACTGAACAGAACTTCCATTTCCATCACTGAAAAGAGTCAAAAATCCCAAACCTTTGTTTTTTGTATTAATTAATTAATATTAAAAGGTAATACAAATCAATCTTTTCCGGCGCCGGAAGAAGAGAATCGGCCATTAGTTCCGGTGATGAAGCATAGAAGGTTTTGTCGCCGGAGTATATTCTTCTGGCTAGGGTTTACAGTACTGTTACTCCACGGCGGTGAACTCGTCGGAGCTTCCATTCACGAATACGATAATGAATTATTCGAACCTCAGTCCAACGCTTTCTTCTTCAATGGTGGTAGTGAAGGACTGTACGCTTCCAAGCACCCAAACTCGGAGCCAGCTGTTTCATCCTTGGCTAGACCTAGCAAGGGTGAATCCTTCATTAGGTGAAGTATTTGTTCTAATTTTACCAACATTTTTTTTATTGGGAGAGGGGGAAGGGGAAGTAGGAATCGATCACAGGACCTCGTCCAGGAAGGAGCAACCTCAACCACCGGCTACTCCTTGATTCCCATCATTTTACTAACATTTTAATTTCTGAATTGTTTATAGTTTTATTCCTGGTTAGGTTTGGCAAGGAATCCGTATGTACCACTCCTTACAACATTCCTAATTATAGTATTATTAAGTTTAGGATTCATCTTATTTAGTTAAGACCTACGATTTTTTTTCTTATAGTTGGATATGTTGCAGATAGCTTTGTAAAGAGTTTCCCGACACAATCTCTTAGACGATAATCTTGAACTGATGATTTTTATTCAACATTTGAGAAATAAATAACTATCAACTTATAGATAACAGCTATCCGAACTTGCTGTCAGATAAAACTGACCTTAGGCCTGCGATTGTGTCCCCGCATGCTTACAAAATCTCTGTCGCCACTGGAACCAAATTCAATTATATTTACTCTTTACTTGTGGGAATGCTTAATTGCCAATTCGAAGTTTCATTACTTTCAACACATAGATTGGTAGTCATATGCTGTCATTTTGTTATCGGTTTTTGGGAATTGCTTAAATTGGTTCAGTTTGTCTAATTGACAATGCTAGAATATTATGATGAGTCTAATGTTAACCCCTAATAAGTATAAAACAGGAATCAACAAGCCACAATCTAAATAGAAATGGTAGTCCTACTCCTTCTTGCCGTGGCACCTCCTTTTATTTGATAGTCATTTCAAGACAATTTTGCAATATGCAGCCTGTTTATTCAAAGAAAGTAGTAATAAGTTGGTCGTGGCTGTTAAGTGACTTCAGCGGCTGGGACTTCTGCAGGCATACGAGTGTTTTGATAGTCATTCAGAGGAGGCTAAAGAGGCATACAAAAATAAGTAGGAGGGCTCTGGTGCGAACTTCTGTTTTCTAAAAGAACTGTTGCTTTGTTTTGTGTATAACCCTTGGATGTTGGGTTGGTGGTAAAGATGCATCACTCTGTTTAGTTACTATTATTTGCATGTGATGTTTTCTTGATTTTAGTTTTGTTTTAAGTTAGAAGCTTTTTACAAGGACGCTTGCAAAATACAGATGACAAAAGAAATCCACACATATCCTGCACTACAAGATAGGCGTTTACCCTTGGTGATCATTTAAAGCTCATATCTAAAACAGGGTTAACATATGTGCATGCAGAACCATCCCAAATCCCAAAGAGAGAAGACATGTCAGGGTTGGGGAGGATCCAAAATTTGTTAGTCTCTAGAAAATTGAAGACTACAGCACCAGATTCAAGTTGACATTCTTTAGATGGAATTATTGTTCTAAGACATCTGAACAAAGAACAAATGCATCCTGTTGCCTGTTGAAATTTGTTATTTTATGGACTATTTTGTTGATTCTGTACCGGCATCTTGTAGGAAGATTGGTAATAAATTTGAATAGTTTTATTTACTTGGATAAAGTATCCTTTTTGGGGAATGCATGTCGTGATGTCAGAAATCACAAACAGATTCAGAAATGATGTTTCCTTTATTTGAATACATTATTACATATTTTTCAAGAAAAAGAAGATTGCGTTTCAATAACTAACAGGATCAATCTCAACTGATAAAGATAAAGTTCTCATCTTGTTGGTGGTACTTATTATTGTTTCTTCTGTGCAATTAGTTCAAGTTTCGATTTACTCTACAGATGCTTCTGTTATTAAATGTATAGGTTTTTCTCAATTTGTTTTGAATTGCAGATTTGAAAGTGTGATCTTTACAAGGACTAAACAATCTGCTGATGGACAAAATGAAATGCAGAGTAGGACTGGACTAATTGAAGCTATTATTCTCGAGGTGAAGGATAGAAAAAGAATTGGGGACTCAAAGTCCAATGCCATCTGTTGCACCCGAAGACTTTCCGAAGAAAAATTCTGTAGAGTGGGAGAAGTTATTGTTCAGAAAAACAGTGATAATCCTACATGGCCTGTACGGATCCAGACCTTCTTTGAGGGGAAAAATCAAGAAGCTAAGATGACTTCGCAATCAGTGGAAATCAAAAGCACTGGGATGTACTATCTCTATTTTATGTTTTGTGATCCACAACTCAAAGGCACAGTGATAAGAGGGAAAACTATATGGAGGAATCCAGAAGGTTATTTACCAGGGAAGATGGTTCCTTTAATGAACTTTTATGGAATTGCGTCCTTAGCGTATCTTGTGCTTGGTCTACTCTGGTTCTTGAAATTTGTTCGGCACAGGAAAGATATTATAGAATTGCATTATCACATTACTGCTGTAATTTTTCTTGGGATGTGTGAAATGGGTATTTGGTATTTTGAATATCTAAACCTTAATGCTACTGGAAAAAGGCCAATGGAGATCACTGTGTGGGCGGTAACTGTTAGTTCTTTAAAAAAGACTATTTCACGCGTTCTTCTTTTAGTGGTTTCGAAGGGTTATGGTGTGCTGAAGCCTACGCTTGGTGGTGGAAAAAGAAAGCTAATTCTTCTAAGTGTGCTATATTTTATAGCCGTACAGGCCCTTGAAGGTGTTGAACATTTGGGTAACATCAATGACTTTTCAGGAAAAACCAAGTTATATTTGGTCCTGCCAGTTGCCTTCTTAGATGTTTGGTTTATTCTGTGGATATTCTCATCATTATCTAAGACACTAGAAAAGCTTCAGGTAATTGTTCTTGTGTCAAATCTCCTTTCCGTGATGATATATTTTGTCAAAAATATTACTATGCTTCCTGAGTAGTATGGATGAATTGGTGTTTTGGCATATAGGTACATAAATTCTGATAAGTTATAGGAATGAAAACGAGTCTAACCATTTAGTATGAAACACGAAGCCCCCAAAACGCTCATCTCGAGTGCTAGTTTGAAGTTAGTTATATGCAGGATGGATAATCAACAAAGTAGTCTGCAAATATATGTTGATATCCACCAAGGTAAAACATATAATTGGTCAAACTTATGTTGTTCAAGTTGCAGTCCGTTTATTAATTCTCCGTCAAATTCGATACTCGGTGAGAAGACGTCTCAAATTTGCTAGCTTCTGATTCTTACTCTTATATGGAAACCTATTCAGTGAATCTAAAACAACTCTGGCAAGATAATTGCTGCATGTCTTATCATGAATGTCACTTACATGGCACACTGGTTGATTCTCTCTAATTCCACTTTTCTGTCATGACAGATGCGAAAAAATATAGCAAAATTGGAGCTTTATCGAAAATTTACAAATGCTCTTGCAGTATTTGTGCTGCTTTCCATTCCTTGGGTTGGCTATGAGGTAATGCAATTTGACATTTTCAATATGCTGGTATTTTACCAAATTTAGGACTTAATGATGTATTTTAAGACGACGAGAAGTTATTTCTTCATTCCTTTTGTTACATTACTTCTGGTCTACAATTTGATTTTGCAATTCCTGAACCTAATCTTTTTACCTTTGCTCAGCTATATTTCAGAGCAAGTGATCCGTTAAGTGAGCTCTGGAAAATTTCCTGGATAATACCAGCTTTTTGGTCTCTCCTCGCATTTTCGCTCCTTGTGGTCATTTGTGTCCTCTGGGCTCCTTCAAGCAACCCAACTAGGTATTTTCCTTGACACTGACCCACCTTTATTTATTTACTTTCATGTGACTATTTCCGCTATACTCTCAACCTACCTTTTTGTCGTATTATTATTATTATTATTATTTGGGTTCTCTGCTACTGCGGACTTTCATAGACCTATAGGAGCATTCATTTGCTGTTGTAAACCCATAATCATCATTGCTAAGCTAGTACTAAGAATTACTCCATCCTTCCCAAATTAGTTGTCTAAACTCAACTTTGACACATGTTAAGGAAATGGTTAGTTAGGATAGTTTTTTTTTATATTCAAATGACCCAAAAACAATATGAGTGTGTGTTTGTTGAATTAACAAAAAATAGGGTAATGTTGGACAAGATGAATAAATGATTTGTACTCATGGGAAGACAACTAATTTGGGACGGATGGAGTTAATATAGCAAGTCTGGGTATTAGGTTGTGTTTATGGCAACTCTGTGAAAACAAGTGCAACAGAATCTTTAATTGACCCCAATTCTAAGAAATTTATGATCTTAGAGGAAATGTTAACACATAATGATTCTTGTCGTTTAGTATACTGGATAGCTAATGGTATTGGCAGGAGAGGAAGCTGGAAATAATTACCTATAATTAGGGATGACAATGAGGCAGATCGGGGCGGATATCTCAAATACCAGACCCGTCCCGGATCAGTATTTTCTACCCCGTGATCTATTAGCTTAGTTACAGCAGATCAAGAACAAAGAACAAATTCAATAAAATGCAATAAAATCAAGAACCTAGATGAAAAGATCCAAGTTTGCATGTACAAAATCCAACGGGATTGAGAAGGAGGGAGTCGACCGACGGGATTGCCGGGATCAGAGAATCTGGCGAGTGATTGTAAGAGGAGTGAAGGCGGAGTGAGAAGGAGGGCGGCGGAGGACGGGCGGAGTTGCTGAGAGAGAGTGGAGGAGAGTGAGAGAAAGGGTAGGTTTAGTTACTGATTGTCATTGCTCATTATTTGCCAGCTATTACCCACTTTCTTTCACGAGTCCTCAATAAAAAAACATGTTTCTTTATGATTCATTGGTGGAACGGGTGGAGAGTCAGAGTGAGAATGAGAAAGAGAATAATATTATAATAAACCCATATGAAACCCTAGGAATACCATGCCCGATCTGCCCCTTTCGCGGGGCGGGTCTGATCTGCCCCGTTCTCTCTACGGTGCGGGGCGGGTCAACGGATCACAGGTCAAATTGCCATCCCTACCTATGATGATTGAAGTAGTCATAATGCAATTAGAAAGTTCTTCAGAATCCGGTTTATGTAGAAGCAATCCTTTTATAAAGACAAAGGAATGCTCCTACCTTTTCTCACCATGTTTGTCTTGGTTGCGTATGATGTTTTAGATGAAAGTTTAAAATATTTATTGGATCCATTTGTTGTTTAAGTTAAAATTAGAAATTGCCAAGTTCCGACAGCAGATTCAGGCACGCCTATTATAGTTAGTCCATTTAGGACATTAAGGACTGATAATTTCTAGTTTGGGAGTGTAGTCGATTTATTTTCTGAAAATCTTTTATGATGATTGAATTCTGGTGTGCATATTCTTTACTCTATGCTGAAAAACTTAAATTTATTGGTCCATTTTTTTATGTCATTATGGAAGACCGAAGATGTCTTTTATTCCTTATCCATCTTAAATATTAGATAATTCGTTCTCTTCTAAGTTTTCTCGGTATTTGGCTTCCAGATATGCTTACTCTGGAGAGAGTGGAGACGACTACGATGAAGAGGCTATCTCACTTACTGGTGGAGTTAAGGTGGTTTGTGAAATGGGAACGAAGCTTGAAAGGAAAGAAAAGAAGGGATGTGGTATAGTAGACCAGTCATCTGCAGTGGTAATAAGGGAAGAGGAGGAGGAGGACAAGAGAGAGTAAGCCAAAAGGTGAATCATGTTCTACTTGAACTGTGTGTTAAAGATGTATAAAAGTTGTGTGAAAAAATAGAGGGTAGATCAGGATGTTTCAGCTATCTGTTAAAGTAAGAACTTAAAGTTAACCTGTTTGAGATGGAAATCTTTAGATGTTGTTTCCTATGTGTCTGCTTCTGACCTTTTTTTATTAGGAAAATTCTGATATGGACCAGGTCCTCGTGGTTTAGAATTAGCCACATCATCGTAGAATTGTCTCTCTCCTCATTCTGTAGTGACACAATCAGTTCTGAATCACAAGGTCTAATGAACCCGGTGCTATCAGAAATATTCTTTTTATTATCCATTGTTTCCATTCCAGAAATAGAGGGCAGCAAATAACGTGGTATGGGGGCTACTTTAAGGTGGGGTCCATAGGAAAAAGGCTATCTATATTCATGCCACGTCGACTCTTTCCACCTGCCCCCAAGGTGCCACGTTTTTCACGTCTTCTCGTGCCAGACTTTTCTTTGGGTTCTTTGACTCCGGCTCCTATGCTGAACAGGTTTGGTGTGGACTGTGCGGGTCAAGCTGAGGACCGTTGGATTATGCACTTTTCATCTAACGGCTGTATTAAAATAGGGGTATTTTAGGAATAAACGTTGAGAGTTTTTTTTTTGAACATTTGTTCACAGAACATGAACAGGTGTTCACCGAACATAAACATCTGTTCACCCAACATGAATAGATGTTCACACATTTTACTTTTCAGCCGCAATTTTTCTCTCTCCTCAGTAATCCACCTTTTTGACTTTTCAGCGCCGCAACTTTTCTCTCTTCTCTAATAAAATTACATATGTACTCTTTTAATCTTCTTTTAAATCATAGTCATTGATCCAAGATAAAAATGAAATCAACGGCTCCTAATGTGTCCCGCACGTGCGGATTTTTGAGCGTTCCGCACAGGAACCGGACTGTTCTCCCAATGTCACTCCACAAATCAATGAAAACCATATAAAATTTTCTGTCATATTCCTAAGTTTCTTGTGTACTTCACCTGCTGCTTAATTATTATTATTTTTAATCTATAGTTTTTCATCCACAAGATCTACAAAAGATGCAGTTTTGATACCCAAAAAATAATTCCATTCCTAGATGAATTGAACATGTAATTTTAGCATAAAAAAAATGTTGAGAGCAAAATTGAAGCCAACTGAACTTAATTCACTTATTTGAGAATTTGACATTATTTAATTTATAAGTATATTTGCAATTTGTAAGACTTGCGATTTTCTCCCCTTCGAGATTCACTTAGGAATTGGAGTAAAGTTTAAATCTATTTTTAACGTGTTATTATAATTACTTAACCCAACGCAAAAACATCTGCACAGTGGCGGAGCCACTAAGGGCCTGGGAGGGCGATATATATATCCAATGATTCAGATTTTTTTTTTATACTACGGCCCCCCCAAAAAAAAATTTACGACCCCCCCTAAAAGTAAATCCTGACTCCTCCACTGCAACCGATGACTCTTCAATCCATTGTTTAACCACTTGAAAAACTTGTTTGTCATACTATAAATAAGAACTTAAGTATGAATTATTGCAAAGAGTCTTTTAATACACACACACACATATATATATATATATTCGGTTTTGTTCATTTTGGATTATAATTTTTTTTTTAAACTAAATCAAAATTTCAGTTTTAATTTAGTCCAAATTGAAATTAGCCCAATGCACTGGTCAAACTGAAAAATCAATTTAGATTGGTCAGTTTCAATTTTTTCTGAGCACCTCTATCTGAAATACAAGGAATATAGCTAATACTAGAAAAATATTCCCTAACAATTGACCGAACATATTAATGAACGATAATCAATCTACGTATATTGACAAAACCATCCTTGTAACCAGTGACGGATATAATATTGTAGCACTAGGGTTAGATGATCCCAACAAAAAATATTAAATTAATATATATCATATATTTTACTCCGTTATCTTCTGTAAAAAAAAATGTTGTAATTAGAAGATGCCATATCATTCTTGTTAATTTAATAAACTTAGAAGACAATTACCATATCATTCGTGTTAAAAAAAATTAAAAACTAGCTAGTTGACGCAAAATATATATTTTTTGTCCAGATTAGTAGTTCTCTTATAATTTCAGGACAACCATATTCTTTTTTTTCCTAAGATTACTCTTGTATTTATTTATTTATTTTGGGGGTTAAGTGAGGGAGAAAGTTACTAGTCTGGGCGCTATGGCCTAGTGTCGAACTCAGAACCTCTCGGTCGTGAGTGAAGGAGAGCCCCACTGGACTACAGCCTTTTTGACACTCTTGTATTTATTAATTCAACTAACACGACATTCATTCCACTCAAAGTTTTGAGATGATTATTTTGTCACTTGACTAAAAAACTAATTAAAAATTAACACAACTAATCATTTTCTTAATCAGTGTAAAATTTTCATTTGAAACAAGTACAATCACATGTTGAGTACTAACAGTGACAGAGACCAAATAATTTTTATTACTTTCACGAATAACCAAGAAATTAAATTCCACTTTGTACTTTGATTTGTCCAAAAAAAATTAAATTCCACTTATTTTTGTTTCTTTCTTATTGGCTTCATAATGGATGAAAATGAAACTTTGTTCTAGATTTGTTTCATAATTTGATAATCCTTCCTTTCCAATCTTTGCAAGACAAAATATATTAGCAAAAAACAGAAAAAAGAAAAGAAAAATTTACGCTACATATATAAGTAATTCATTCGACTTCAGCCAATGCAGTAGTTTAGATGCCAATTATTACTATGCCAGTGATAATGTCAGAGCAAGTATCTTCTTGCAAGTGGGATTTATTTGAATGAAACAAAATTGCCCCTCTAACATATCAATTAGTAAATCTTTTAATTATCTTTACTTTTTTTTTTCACCCCTAATTTCTTCCTCCTATTTTATTTTTTTCTTTTCTCTCCTCCTTTTATTATTCTCTCTAATCTTGACTGATTTTTTTTTTTTTAACTTCTTTACCCTTCTTTCCTTATTAT